>JAEUWO010000742.1:0-18599 GCA_018524685.1 Podaxis sp. MADm22
ACAGGGTGTCCCACTTCGACAGAGAACAAAGAAGGTCTTGACCAAGCAGCGGTATGCCAATGGTTTGTTGACACGGAGGACTGGCCATATAATGCCAATGTCGGTTCAGGAGTGTTGAGGACCTTCAGCGAATAGCAGTAATTAGCATGCTCCGACGGGTGCTGCGCATCCAAATTGTCATACCTACAGTGCTATGAGAGAGTAAACGTTCAAGCGTTTAAGCAGCTCTTGGCGGAGGTCATACAGGCACGAGTAGACAGAAAACTTTAGAACACTCTGGATCCCATAGAAAGTCCACGACGGACGCGAGGTGGAATCTGATTTCCAGCGACGGGGTAAGCCCTAACACCGAATGAAGAGAGCCGCATGCATTTCGAGATTATACCTCAATGAGGCCCAGAACATGGGCAAAGTCAAAAACCGTACTCGAGCGCCAGTGTTTCACGTCGACCTCAAAGGATCTGGAGTGGCTCCTAAGTAGCAGGACTCTCTGGATTTTTGGGAGAATTTTTGAGGGGATACACTGCATGATGAGGGTGTAAAACAGGTCGAGTTCCAACAAAGGATGCTCCGATCCGGTCGTCTTTTTGCCTTGTACAGCAAGAGAAAGAACAGCACGCAGCTGGCCAACAGGACCAGAAGAAGTATGCTTTCCCACGAAGCGAACGATTATAGCAGCGTACTGTAAACGTTTGTATGGTGGCAACGTAACGCGTCATCAGCAAACTGGCTTNTATACCCCAGCTCGAAGCTGGGACTGGCGTACATAGCGAAAGGTCCACTTCCAAAATTAGTTATCGCCTAAGCCAAAAACCTTGCAAAAAGCGAAACAAATAAATAGAAAAACAGAGAGGAAAAAGTAGAAGCTAGAGAAACTCGGGTACGGACCAATCCTCCAAAAACCTGTGCCTCTATCCCTCCAGCATACAACTTTGTTCTTCCCATGCCCAAGAACATAGAGGTCACGCCAGGATCCATCGGACAGCCTGTAGAAGTAAACAGCTGGGTTGTAAGCGCGTCCCACAATCCTATATCGGAACTCTCTTGGGATCTGCAGTACAACGTTAGCGGGACGAAGGAACAGACATAGCGAAGCAAGGCGAAAATCACATATTTTCTCAGCCTCTCGGGAGATAACTCGAAATCATACAATCCCACGTTTTCCCACAAGTCGGGGATCAGGTCAAACTTGAAGTTCAGCAGGGCACTCGACGTGGATGAGTCCAAAGGCTGGTGCCATTGGCAGAGAGCGAAGGATGTCTTGACTAAGCGACGATATACCCAGTATCCAATAACGCCCCCGAAGCCAGGCCATGCGATATCAACATCAGTAGAGTCACCTGCGGGATCTCGAATGACGATCAGCATAACACGACCCGCACGTTAAGATCATCATACCTCCAACCCCGAGAGAGTGCACGTTGTTCAAGTGTTTGAAGAGTTCTAAGCGAAGGTCGCTCAGGCACGAGTAGATACAAAACTCTTTGGACCGATTTGGATCCTTCAAAAACTCTATGAATGACTCATGATAGAACCTGATTTCCAGAGACCAGTCAAGCTCTAGTACTGAATGGAGAGACTCGCAGGCATCTCGGAATTGTATGTCGGAGAGACCAAGGATGCTGGTAAATACACGACCACTTTTCGAACCCCTGAGCTGAGACCGGACCTCAGGGGTACTGGAGTAGCTTGTGAGCAACAGGATTCTCTGGATTATAGGGAGAACCTTCGAAGGGACGCGTCGCATAATGAGGGTGTAGAACTTGTCAAGTTCCGTCAAGGGATGCTCGGAGTCGACCCCACTTTTGTCCTGTGTGGCAAGCGAAAGAACGACACATAACTGGTCCATGGGACCAGAGGAATCGCGCTCGCCAATGAAGCGAATAATGATGGACGCATAGATGAAAAGGCCAGCGGCGAGGTTCACGAGGGTTCCAATTTCTTTGTCGGAGGGCCAGGAATCCGGCAGCCTTCTCCTGCGCTGTATCTTCCGCAATTCATCCGTCAGGTAGAGTGTGATCTCGTTGTCGATATCGCGAGATACTGGGAGTTCGAGATGGCGTGTTAGTGAATCCATGTCGTCCATGGTAAATGCGGCGACGATGTGGGACTCTGGGCGACTGAAGAACACCCAGCGAAAAGGTAACGTCTGCTCCCGGACCGATGTTGCGATGATTTCAACGACATCATGTTGTGCTTCAATCCCCCCACATTCATCTAAGCCATCCACGATTATTACCCACTCCCCAATATCCGCCACATCGGTTCGGGGATGCTGTAAAGGCTTCACTAAGAGTTCCTGGAACTGCTCCATAATCGACTTGGTAACGAGGGTAGGGTCCTTTCGGATTTTGTGGTCAAGTATGTCGTCGTACAAGCTGGACTTGATAGCAAGCTGATAGGCGATTGAGGTGAAGAGGGAGTTAGAATCGCTCCGCTCATTTGAACGGGAAAAGAAAAGCGCAGCTCCTAGTTCATTTTTCTCTGCTAGGAGGTCTGCACAAGACTGCGCTACAGCTGATTTTCCAACACCAGCAGGTCCATACATCCAGAGGATGTGTTTAGAATGACTCGACTTGCCAAGAGCCCAGCTAGTGATTTCATCGATGAAATCCTGGCGAGTACCTGGGTGGCATCTAGGTGGTGGATAGCGAGCGGATGAGTCACGAAATGCATCTGGCATAGATGCCTGGAGAAGCCTTTGAATGCCTGTCGTGTGTTCAGTATTACTGACGTTAAATGGTCCAAAGACGCCTCACCAGAGCCCCTCTGTCCAGGGACCGTGTTATGGGTTGTCTGACTCATATGGAGGGTCCCGATGTGCATGGAAAGGTCAAGTAGTGTCGCATCATTAAATACGAGGTCGTGGGCACCTTGTAAAATCCCGTTGGACATGGCTAGAGGTAAAGCTTAAAGCTTAAAGGCTGTGGCACGGTTCAGTAACGTGCGACGTGCACGTTACCATGCTTAGTAACTAAGCGTCTAACTACGGGAGACTATGAATTTGCAGGCTTCGAGCTTCGGGAGAACATCGCCTTCCCTTTAGCACTCCTTAAAAAATAAGTGGTAGGCGTTCATCTGCAAGCCCAAGGCGCCTACACTCCTTCACGCTATCCACAGCTGAAGTAAATGCATTCCCGTTGGTTACGCAGTCAGTGGCCGGACTGCAAGTCGTCGCCATCCTATCACTTGTTGCTCCCGCTCTTGATAACTTCTTATCGTCAGTTTCACCTAATCTTTTTATCCCGCAATGTCACTTTGGGACAGAATTTAATTCAAGGGTTCATTCGTCGTCTTACAAACGCAGTTTTGGTACTTCGCAAGACACCTCTTCCAGCCCATCATGCGTGCGTAGGTCGAGACTATGGTCCAATGCACGCATACCCTCAATAGCAAGTATTAGGTTTTGTCGAAACGGAAAATCTGATTGTCGCCTCCTTGCGCAGGTTCAAGGATGATCTGTGAATTCCCTCAGCGTCGTCCTGACAAGGTTCGACTTAAACGTACAGTAGAGCTACCCGGGTCGACCGTCCAGATTAGGTCCTTGTTCGGGTAGTGAATCTGACGTCTTGGCTCAGACACCCATACCAGAAGGGACGATAAGTTATGACAACTTACACGGTACTCACTTCCCCCAGCAGCTTCAATGTACCATTTTGTGAATCCATCGGGAAAGCCACCGACTATGCCTCCCTTCTTTCCGATCAGTCTACTAAGCTTGTAGAGCCAGTCGAGGAACACTTGCCGGTTGTCCGTGAGAAAAGACCGAATTCCTGGAACCAACGTTGACGATTTTGTATCCTTCCTCGTACGGGGTTACTTCCCACTGTATAATAGAGTAAATCAAGGAATAGAGCATAGAGAATGGAGTATCGAACCATTTGATAGCCACTTGAAAACTGGGTGGTCATCATGATTGGCAATATCCATGGGCCATGTGGCGGACCAGGAAAGCTACGAGCCCAGTTCCCCGACACTGAGTTGACGATTTCATACACACCTGGCCCTATTTTCTGCATCTTTTGTTGACATAGCGTTTTCAGTATAAGAGCTCGCACTGGACGTACTGTAGATGCCTCGGCGCTGTTGCTGGACGCAAAGCTTGGGGAAACAAGCACGCCTAGCATGAATATCAAGGAGAAAGGTTTAGAGAGCATCGGGAATGGCGCAATCCGGCGAAGCTGGGACGGTTGAAAGGCTGCTGTACAACGCTTATATCCTCGTTGGAAGCTCGTCCACGCAAACAAGGTTTGATTCAGAAGCTTGTGCGACTATGGCCCCAGTCGGTGTCTTTGGTCGCATAAAGTTGGGAGACTTGATGGTGAGCATCTAGCTCGAATTTAGGTTTACGAAGAGCCCCACTTCAAGAGGAGAACTCACTCCCGGACCGGAAGTAATATCGTGATACTCCAGGTCCTGCAGAGATAGTGACTCACTTAGCACTCGAATATATCACTTAACTATCGTACGCGCAGGGTGCGTATCCAGGCACGGATATCCCAACAGATGTTGTCGGTGGGACTGGGTGCTTAACAAGGTCTACTTGAGGATAGTGCACCGACGGTATGATTCGTAAACGCCTACGAACAACTGCCACCGAGATTATGTCACCGAGAAGCAAGGGAACATGTGCTCGAACTTGGTATGAAAACGGCGAGGTACTCCCGACTTCCACACGTCATTTAGGTTACAGTAGTCTACGTGCGCTCTACATCGCCCTTCCATTTCCCCAGACCTGCCGCTGTATGTCCTAACGCGTCCCTTTACGTGCTGCATAGGTATAAATTTTATTTGTAAGTATCATGACAACCGAGGACAAGAAACGAATAGGTCGACAATATATATAGAACCGGGCAATAGTAGTCGCGCAATCTTCATCGTGAATGTCCTGGCATAGTCCAACACACCCTCAACGTCATCGAAGGATGTAAACGAGGATGAAGATGAAAGAGCAAGTAATAAAGAAGCTAATAAATGACCGCATGGAGAGAACAAGATGCAATATCACCGTGGAGAAATGAAAGAATGAGATCAAAGAATCATCAAGGCAATCCGCAATCCCCAAAGTACTACGATACTTCTGAAGTCGATCTGGGCGAGCTCTTGTGGGTAACTTTCTCCCCATTCGCTGCCGTAGGAAGTAGTGGAAACCGTCAATACGCCTTGTACACGCAGTGATGAACCCCACGACGGCAATCTGTACGGCACGGGAAACATGGTATGAGCCAGGAGGACCTTAAGAATATGAGGCAGGGTGAATGGCGTTCGAAGTCGGGGCGAAGGCGGGCCAAAGCGTAACACTCGTCTTCAACAAGTGGCAGAGCAACCATCCGCCCGACCATTAATGAGAACCGAAGATCGAAGAGTATGGAACAATTCTCCGGTTGGTAGATGTTAGCTTTCAGCAAACAAACGTTGTCCTTTCCCTGTTTGAGAACGTGGGGTCTTTCTAGCACATAGACGCTCGTTTCGAGCCTGTTGCGGTGTTCAAATGGAATCTGCAGCAATAGCGTTGATACGGGTATGAGAGATTTAGGATATAGGCTCACATTCTCTCTTAGCCTCCTCGGAGGGCCCAAGATCTCGGAAGGTCGAACTTATGAATGAGGAATCATCTGGAGCTCGAACTCGAGTAGGGAAGTGAGCGTTGAAGAGTCCAAAGGACGGTCGCATCGACAAATGTGGAAGAGTATTGCAATCGAGAGGCAGTATATTTAGGATTTGTTCACTCGTTGATTAGGCTACATCGGGTTAACGTTGCTCGATCCCCCTGGAAAGGTGACGACAGTCAGGATATTTCGGCTCTCGTAATGCTCCCTGTTGGCCATTCGCTCAGGACATGCACGTTGTCCGAACGTTCTAACAGCTCCCAGCGCGGAAGATTCGGGCGGTCCAGATAGATGCAGAACTCCTTGGAGCGTTTTGGGTCTTGCAAAAAGTCCATGAATGACGCATGATAGGATCTAGACTCGCAGTAGTCAAGTAGGAATATCGAGACAGAGGGTGGGGGAGAGAATAGGGACAAGGGGTTAAACTCGTTGATTACGCAAGACAATTCTCGGTTAGTACGCAGGGATCGTCGAAAAGTGGTTCATGGGCGCTTCGGGTTTAATGGGCAACTTAGGCCAACTCAAGATTCTCGTATCACTGCCTTCGGGCACCGGAGTCACCGCTGTTTGAATTCGGTTAGAAGCAGAGCAACCCTCGAGGTAAACATGAGGTTTGAAAACTTGGATCAACTCCGCAGAAGTTCGGAAACCAAGCGGAAGCCCAACACCGGAGGCCAGATCATCATGCCAAAAGCCGACCCAACCCTTCGAAGCTCCGCCCCAAAGTTTGCGCAAGGGCCACCTTACGTGTTCCCTGACTAAGAATGGAGAGCTGACGCGTCGCAGGGCAGAAGCCTCAGACTGAAGTTCGGTCGAAGAGACAGGCTATGCCATTCGGTCTGTGAGAAACGAAGACAGTGGTCTCGGGTGAGGTGCAGGAATGCCCATGTCAGTCGTGAAATTATAAAGGAGACCTCGGCGAAGTTGACAAGGCAATCAAACAGGGTCAATTTGGCACGTCGAGTCTTTGTTTGGCTAGGACGCCTGAGTCAAACAGAGATAGGGACTGGTCTGGCACTGCACTCTTTTGCGGAGAGAATGCGTCGCAGCAGAGCAGGTAAGAAGGATGTATTGGTGCTGTACGACTACGATGCGACTTCAAGCAGCTATCCGACATAGGAAGCGCATGGGACATGTGGCAGATAAGCAGAGGTTGTCACGAGTCATTTGAACCAAGCACGCGACAACAAGGCCAAAGCTGTACCCCGCAACGCCGCTTCCTTATAGAGCGCTATCTCCTACTCTTCCCCTCTCCCTTCAACCACCATCTCCTTTCCTTTCTATATACCCCAGGTACTGGGTATTATTCTATATCCTCATCCCAGTCTACATGATGCGCTGTTTGCTCACCGCGTCTCTTGTCTTTGCCACCCTTGCCGGCAGCGTTTACGGTCACAGCCATGACAGTAATGCACCTCTGAGACGGCGTAAGACTCTTGGCTTCGGTCCTGAGCTCCCTCACGCTGTCTTCAAATCGAACCCCTATCAGATTCAGACTGCTGGCTTTACACCGTTGAGCCCGTCCACGGACCCATATGACGTCGCAAGATTGTTCGTATCGGATGTCCTCGGCGTGTCGGACGCACATAGCTCTTGGAAGATTCGCAAAGACTCCTACACGGACGAGAATACAGGAGTAACCCATGTCTATGTCCGCCAGGTCATTAATGGTTTGGAGGTCGCTGACGGAGATATGAATATCAACGTCAAGGATGGGCGTGTCTTGTCGTATGGCAACTCGGTGTGTACCTATCCTTCATGCTGTGCAGCTGAATCTCACTATGTTTTTAGTTCTACAGTGGTCCTAAACCTGCCCCGTTCTCCAGTACTGTGGCGCCAGAGGACCTCCGTCACCCCCAAGACGAGTATTGTGGCCAACTCCATGGCCATATCGCTTCCCTTGTGCGTCAGACAAGCGACTCCCAGGTCGTGATGGACACCCCCATTGTCTCCCCAGAACTTTCTCACATCGTTGAATCCAACTGCGCTCATCCCCAACTTCCCGCTTCGCTTACCTCCGACCCATCTGACTTCCGCCCCGCCCTTCTACAATTCATGCTTGCTGCAACACCCAACCCTGAGCTCGCAGAGGACATTATGAACAACCATCAGCATCACATTGACAAGATGGTAATTTCGGATGAGAGTCACTTCGCTCCCGGCGACGACTCGTCGCAAATTCAGTTTACGGTCGATAATGTTCCCGACGCGGTTAGCCCAGTCAAAGCGCGGCTGGCTTATGTCCAAGTTCCCAACAAAGCTAATGATGCCACCGAGCTGCAACTTGTTTGGAAGTTTGAGGTCGAGATGCAGGACAACTGGTATGAAAGCGCAGTCACCGCAGCGGCCCCCCACCGGATCATTTCCGTAGTCGACTGGGCGTCAGATTCCATCATTCCGATCCCATCACCCGAGCCCAAAAAGGCAACTTATAAAGTTTACCCTTGGGGGGTCAATGACCCTGAGTGTGGCAAGCGCGCGGTCCAAGAGGAGAACTTCGATGCTCAAGCATCCCCTGTTGGCTGGCACGCGATTCCTTATTCACACGATCCTGCCTATATGAATGTCCGCCTGGACGGCAAACAGGGCTTCTGGAGGAACACCACGACGACCTGGGGCAACAACGTCTTTGCTCAAGAAAACTGGGAGGGACAGAACCGCTATATGGATAACCACCGTCCCGATGGTGGGGCGAAGAGGTCATTCGACTACAAGTATAATCCGAAGGAGACGGAACGGGAGGATGCTTACGACGAAGCCCATTCATACATAAACGCCACTGTCACTCAACTCTTCTATACCAGTAACCTCATCCACGATTTCTACTACCGCTATGGATTCAACGAAGTTGCCGGGAACTTCCAGCAATATAACTTTGGCCGTGGTGGACAGGAGAACGACGCCGTTATTGCCAATGCCCAGGATGGTTCTGGCTACAACAATGCCAACTTCATGACACCACCTGATGGCCAGAACGGACGCATGAGGATGTATTTGTGGAATACAGCTCTTCCTTACCGCGATGGTGACTTCGAGGCCGGCATTGTTATCCACGAGTATAGTCACGGTCTTAGCACGCGTTTGACGGGTGGTCCTGCCAACTCGGGCTGTCTCGGGTGGGGTGAGAGCGGAGGTATGGGTGAGGGTTGGGGTGACTTCCTTGCGACGACCATCCGGAGTAACCGCGAGTACTCCGACTACGCTATGGGCGCCTGGGCGGCCAACCGTCCAGAGGGTATCCGCAACTTTATCTACTCGGTAGATGACAAGATTAACCCGTCAACATACAAGACCCTCGACAAGCCCGGTTACTGGGGTGTCCACGCGATTGGTGAGGTCTGGGCCGAAATCCTCTGGGTCGTCTCGCAGAGGTTGAATGCAAAGCACGGTTACTCGGACGATTTGTTCCCGCCTGCACCTGGTCCCGATGGCAAGGTTCCGAAGAACCATCACTTCTGGAGAGATGATAAGGAGTTGTTCGTACCAAGGCACGGCAATAGTCTGGCTGTACAGTGCGTATTCTCGTTCCACTTTTTCTGTCCGCTTCGCGCTAATCGTGGTGCAAAATAGGCTCGTGATTAACGGCATGAAGCTTCAACCATGCAGACCTTCATTCTTCGATGCTCGTGATGCCATCATCGAGGCTGACCGCGTATTGACTGATGGAGAGAACGTGTGCTTGTTGTGGAAGGCCTTTGCTGAAAGGGGACTGGGCGTTGATGCTCGCGTCGAGGGTAGGACACCTTGGGGTGGAGGCATCCGTACTAATGTGAGTTCATCACTTTTTCGCGTTGTTCCTATGGGGTAATTGACCTCTCGTTTCTTTAGGGATACTCTGTTCCTTTGCAATGTCGGGATGAGAACGACGGTGGCGATGGCAATGGGAACGAGTTCCTTTGAGCGAGTGTCGGCTTTCGGGAGTTCGCGCCGTCTCCATAGATGTCATTGGTGACCTCCCATATATTGTTGTGATACTTCATAAGATATCGCCCGGATGTCATGCGGATACAGCTCATTACCTTTTGCTCCGACCACTTTTATGACGGTTGGTCTATTCATTTACCCTATCTATATATTTCACGTATCCCGTCGTTCCGTCTAGTCATGCTTTGCTTTGTCTGTTCTTCAGCAGTCCTGTACCCCGAACGTTTACCTCCGGCTTCGTTAGTTGACTTGATTGCCTTACGATGCCTACCATAGTGGGTTGTATCATATCTTGATAATTGACGCATTTTGATTAGAAACCCGCATGATACTTATGTGAGTGATAGTTGCGCACTGTGGAATCGCGAGACGCCGTGCGCCACGTCAAGCGTCACTCACGTGTTTCTCACATGTTTATATACTTCGAAGGCAGGTTGATTGAGGTTGTGGAGGAGCTGGATACGCACTTTCGAACTATCAGCCGACGGCCGTGAAAATGTATGTATCTTTCGGCGAAGGTCAAGGAGGCAGGAGCGGACACAAAGCTCTTTCCAACGTTCTGTATCCGGTAGAAAGATCTGATGTCTGGAGAAGGGTTGAGCCCTAATACGAAGTGGATAGAGCCGCAGACTTTCCGGAAGTTGGCAAACTTGACCCCCATTCCAGTGCTAGAACACTCTTGACCTCAGAACCGTTTAAGTATCCGATGAACAGCAGGATTCCGCTTGAATGCTGGGTGTACCTTGGAGGGGAGCACTTGCACAATGTGAGTGCAGAACTTGGACTGGGGCTGGTTCGAGTCTGCCGCTTTTTCCCCGTGCACCGCAAGGGAACAAACGCTGCGCGACTGGTTTACGGGACCAAAGAAATTGTGCTCGCCCGTAACGCGAACAATTGTTGCTTCGTGGATGAAAGGGCAAAGTTCATGAAGATCGTTCGGGGGTCATGAATCAAGCCCAGGCTTTATTCACACCTCCCCCCACCTTACATCGCGAACTGATGTAAGGTATTATTACATTGCTTCATTTCGACATATTTCTGGACGCGGTTCTGCTTAGGAGGAATATGATGACGACGAAGATATTTAGGAGAGGAGACAACGGACGGTAGATGCACTGTGGCAGCCAGCTGACGTTCGATCTCCAGCAGGAGTTGTGAGCGCTGAACCGCTGGACGTTGGACGTTGAGTATCAAGAATAGGGTCTGGATGTTTCCAGGCCACACCTGTGTACCACCATGTACGAGAACATTGCACTACTGACCCCCTCGCGTGTTTAGAGGGCATCTCGATGCCAAAACTGCGCTTCGGTTTTGGAACGTGGTAATAGTCGAGGAACCGATGTCAGTGCGGGTGATCGACTAGTTCTCGATATATTTTTCACTTTTGTGCAAACTTCTCGAAGGGTCTGATATCCCAAATGAGTCGACAATCGTTCTGACGAAGGGAAATACCGACGGATGCACGAGGACCACTAAGGTATGCGACGCCATCCTTTCCTTCTCTCACAGAATCTTCACCTACCCGCTTGGTCCTATTGATCCTGGATTTAACGTCATGTTGCCTTATGTCTCATGAATTCTGCATAATTCATTCTGTGGAATGAAATACTAAAGTTGACAGCGTATGACTGGTTATTAGATGGTTCCAGTGTCTCCTGGTTTTGATACGTGAACTTTGGTTCGCACCTTTCCTGCGATGGTTCGGCTGCGGAGGCTACGACCGCTACGTTCTACGAAGTTCAGTTCCAGGTCGCTCAGGCTGTGGGCTCTCACGTAACCCTTGCCAGAGGTGCTTAAGAAGGACGATATCAGGACATCGGTTGTTTCCACATCAATCCCATTCCTTTCGTTACCCTCTGTCCACCGCTGGTCCACGATGCGCTACGAGTGTCTTGATTGTAACCGCACGTTCTCTAAACCTCAGGACGTGCAGTCACATTCAAGATCCAAGAGACATGCAATTCCCGAGTGCAGGGAATGCGACCGAATTTTCTGCGATGAGAACGGCTGGAAAAATGTGAGTAACAGCCCGTCTATCTTTCATTTAAGTCAAAAATCATAGTCAACCTCGGTCATCATAGCACCTCAGCAATTCGATGGCTCACAGATACTCCTGTCTCAATTGTGGCCAATACTTTTTTACCCAGGCCAATTTAGACCAGGTGATGGCCTGCTGGTCCCAACGCTCATCCGAGTAATTGAACGCTGACCGGGTTTGTTTATCTAGCATTACCGGGATTCTCCTCAACACTGGTCCAACATCATGGTCCCCCAAATGAACGAGAATGAACCGTTACTGCGAAATAGGCAAGATCAGGATAAAGAGGAACCGGGTTTATGCGCCCGCATTTTAAGGTTATTCTGCTCTTGTAATTGAATCCCGGCAAAAAAGATGTGTTGGTCCCAAGATTGAAAAAGAGAACATTGTTGCATGGGAGTTATCTCACTCTCTCACGTTCCCTCACCCTACTTTGCTCGCATCCGAATACGTATCGGTGTTGGTGGTGCATGCCATTCTCTTATGTTTCGTCAGGTGTTCGAGAAACATAGTGACGTCAGTTGGGAGAGGCCTGATGCTGCTTATAGCAGCACTGATCTAGGAGCCTGAGATCTGATTTAATCATGACTGGGTCAGCCATCTATAAGTACGCCAAGTCGGCATTCAACAAGAAGGACAGCTCATGGACTCACTCACAGTACACACTTCACACAATCTCCATCCTCCTACATCGGCCCCAGTACGACTTAGCGACCATATAGAAGTCTTCATCAAAGAAGTGTTGAAAGACGATGTTGTGAGCGTGTTGGCGAAACCGGTGATCAGACCACCAGAGGTGAGAAGGGATTTGCCCCTGGCTGACTACTTTGTATCGTGAGTTTGCCAACAACATGCATTCTGGATTCAACTTATTGGAACTTGATATAGGTCATCGCATAACACGTATCTACTCTCCAACCAAGTCCTTGGGCGCTCCTCTGCGGATTCATATACACATGTCTTGTCCCGGGGAGCACGCTGCGTCGGTATATTATCTGTGCCTCTTCCCCCTGTACGTGACTGACCCTAGTTCTTCCACACCCCAGAGATTGACGTTTGGCCCTCCTCCGCAGGTCCAATCGTCACACATGGGCACACTTTCTCCCAATCCATCCCCTTCGCCGCTGTCTGCAACACCATTGGGTCATTTGTTAAATCAAACCCTGACTCGTGGCCTGTCCTTGTGTCTCTCGAGTGCCACGTTTATGGGGAGCAGGAGCAGCAGGAGCTGGTACGGGTCATGCGGGAAGCATGGGGTGAGAGATTCGTCGACGGAAGGTTGGAGGATTTGGAAGAGGGTCGTGCGTTGACGCCGGAAATGGTCATGGGGAAGGTCTTAGTTATGGTGAGTATAGGATGACTTTGGGGTACGTATGTGGTCTTGATGAAGGTATGGTTGGCATGTAGGTGGAGTATTATCCAATTGCATCCTTGATAGGTTCAGGAGGCGGCGAAACTCGTTCAGATGATTCTTCTTCCTCGTCTTCGTCCTCAGAGTCTGAAGGTGAAACCAGCAACTCCAAGTCATTCTGGCCACATAAACGAAATCGCATACCACACCATCTCCGTATCAGCCCAACTCTTGCGGCAGTAGGGTACTACCTCCGCAGCATGAAACCTCCTAAAGAGTGGTTCTCCCGGTGTATGTTGCCAACATGCACTTATTCATCAACTAACTTATCTCTGTTCGATAGTGTTCCCAGACCCGCCAAATATTCTTCTCAACATCTCCGAATCCTCCCTCCTCTCCCTCCTCACGTCCTCAAATCGCATCCTCACCACCCTCATAACACACGCACAAACCCATATTCGACGCATATACCCCAAAGGACTTCGTATCACGTCTTCCAACCTGCACCCGCACCTGTTCTGGGGAACGGGATCTCACATTATAGCACTCAACTGGCAGTCATATGATTTGGGGATGCAGGTGAATGAAGCCATGTTTATTGGGACGCCGGGGTGGATGGCGAAACCTGAGTGGATGCGTCGGGCGGGGAGCAAGAGGGAGCAAGAAGGGAAGCGGGTGAGGATTAGGGGGGAGGTCGTTGGAGTGTGTTCGAGTACGTATCGGTTCTTCTTTCGACCGTTATGTGGAATAGAAGTCGTCGAACTCACGATTGTTATTTGTTTGTCGCAGCCCCTCCGCCTTCAGACCGTACTCGTGAGCCTACTTCAAAACCGTACAATGCGTACATAAAAGCCGAGCTTTTCCTTCCTACACCATCCGCCACTCCCTCCTCTAATTTCATCTTTGCAAACCGATCTGAATCGCTCGAGTACAAATCCAAAGCGCAAACTGTATATCCTATGACTGGTGATCTAAACTTCACCTATCCCACGACCGCGACAAACGATACAAACTCTGAGGCAGAGGAGTGGGATGACTTGTGGCGGAAGAAGAAACAAACCGACCACGGATTGCAGGATGCGGTATTTGAATGGGAAGTTTGGGAGACATGGGAGGAGTTGACGTTCCTTAGGTGAGGGTTCTTTCCATTCCACACCTTTCCGCGATTCATCCTAGTCTGTGATTATATCCGACTTTGACTTCTGATATCTTTCACGTTCTAGGCTTAGCGTGTGCGAGAAAGAATTTGGGAAGGATGATACCTTAGCCATATTCTGTGCTCGAGTGACTGATATCCGCCGTGCCCTGCAAGTTGGCGGTGTTAATGGTGGTGGTGAGAGTCCGGCGAGCGGGTGGAGAGCTGTGAGGATGTTGGACGTTGGTGGGAAGGATTGCGGTACTGTCGCACTTGTAAGATTCACGTTCAGTACTATTTAGTTATGGCTAAGATCTAAACTATGTATATGTAATGAAGATTGAGGAATTATGTCCTCAGATGTCCCACCCAGTAAAGATAGTGCTCACAAAGTGGGAGAAACAGCATCTGGGTAGTAAGGGAGGGCGAGTTCAACCGCTGAGCCTGAGCGATGACTTGATAAACAAGTCGATTAGGGTCCAACAGGCTACCTCCCTAAGTTGTTCCTTTTTACGCTCAGATTCACCAAATGTACGTCTGTCCTCTCCTTCAGCGACTGCTACAGCCTCTGCGCTTCCAACAACCATGTCGAATGGTTTCAAGAAATGTCATGCGTGTAGGGTTTCTCCTGTGCGGAGGCGCGGAAACGCTGGCGTCTCCCTAAGTACAGCGTTGAAATTTGATGTAAGTCACTTGGATCGGCTAGCTTTCCTCGAAATGAACTACTGAACTGTGTGGAACTCTCGTATCTTCTTTCTCTAATGTAAGGGTGATCTGAATGATTTTATGACCGAGGTCGGTGTGGTTGCGAAACACACTAGATGGCATTGGCACTACGTGAATGAGCTGTTCACTTGTCACACAGAAGGCTGGGCTCCCGTGAGTTTCTCCAATTCTGGAAGGGAACTGCCTTCGGCGCAGGCAGTGGCATGAGCTTCTAGCGCCCAACCAGTGACATGTCATGACAGGTACTTGAATCCCTCGTGCTGTGGCCTTTCCAGCTTCTAACCACGATGTCTAACGGGATTCTGCAAGGTGCCCATCATCTTGTGCTCGAAAATGCACAATTGGTCGACAGTTCCTCTCATGTGGAGATCACCCAGACGAGTAACCAGACTACCAACATAATAGTCGCTGGAGAGAAGGGTTCCGGTGAGCCGCCTTGGCTGTTCTGAGCGTCAAAGATCACGAATTGAAGACACACCATAGGCATTCAAAGGCTCCTCAAGGCATCTATGCCGGATGCATTCCATGATTCTTCTGCCCGCTACCCGCCACCGCGATGCCATCCAGGCACCCGCCAGGACTTCATCGATGAAATCACCAGCTGGGCACTTGGCGCCTCACAGCATAGGCAACACATCCTTTGGATGCGTGGGCCTGCAGGAGTTGGCAAATCGGCTGTGGCGCAGTCTTGTGCGGACCTTCTAGCAGAGCAGAACAAGCTAGGAGCAGCGTTCTTCTTCTCCCGTCCCAATGAACGGAACGACTCAAATTGCCTCTTCACTTCTATTGCATACCAACTTGCGACCAAGTCTGACCTATATGGCGACATACTCGACCACAAGATCCGAAGGGATCCAACCCTTGTGGCGAAATCGATTAAAGAGCAATTCCAGGAGCTCCTGTTGAAGCCTTTGCAGCAGCCACGAACTGACAGGGCAGTCGTTGAAGGATGGGTCGTAATTGTCGATGGGTTCGACGAATGTGAGGGGAAGGAAGCACAGTGTGACATTGTTGAAATTGTCGCCAAGTCTGCTCGAGAACGGACGACGCCTTTCCGTTGGATATTCATCAGTCGTCCTGAGCCCCATCTTGTCGCGTCGTTCACTGTGGACGAGATGCGCTCATCATCCCGCCACCTCGAGCTCCCAGTATCTCGCAAGATCGACAACGAGATTACACTCTATCTTACAGACGAACTGCGCAAGATACAACGTAGGAGCGGGTTGCCGGACTCATGGCCCTCCGACAGAGAGATTGGAATCCTAGTGAATCTCTCTGCAGGCCTTTTCATCTACGCGGCTACAGTCATTCGCTTCGTCGGCATGCACAATTCTTCTGGTCCCGTTGACCAGTTACGCGCTGTCATTTCTCTTGCTGCGCGTGTCAGAGAGAAGACCAATTCGGAGCATCCCCTGACAGAACTCGACCTGTTTTACACTCTCATTATGCGATGTATCCCCTCGAAGGTCCTTCCGACAGTTCAGAAGATCTTGCTCCTCCGAAGCTAGTCCGCAGCCACTGAGGGCCAGATGAAGTTCTGGGGCTCAAAGAGAGTAGTCGAGTTTGCCAACATCCTCGGTCTCTCCGAGGCGCAATTCCGGAATGCCTGTGGATCTCTCCATTCAGTACTGGAGCTCGACGCTTCGCTGGAAATCAAATTCTATCATGCGTCGTTCATGGACTTTCTACAGGATCCAAAACGATCCAAGGAGTTTTGTGTCTACGTGTGCCTGGATAACCTTCGCAGAGAGCTGCTTGAACGTCTGAACGTTGTGCACTCTCGCAGTACTATGGGTATGGTGGTTTGGATACGAAAATATTTTACGACGTGTTGTACTGATTGCCGTTTCTCAAGGTCCCGCGGGCAACTCGCTCACAATCGACATCAGCTGGCCTGCGTTCAAGTACATCGATGAATCCTGGGCGTATGCTCGCTTAGTCAAAATGATCTTCTGTCTTTGTCAATGGCAACACCCTCTGGACTCATCTACATCAACAGCTCTGCTCAACCTGAATTTCCGCCTGATTCGCCGCCTATGGAAAGGCTTGGGCTTCTATGACTTTGAGCTGTCTCCGGAGAAATTAAGAGAAAACGTGATTTTCTGCCTAGCTGTCCGACTCTGTTCCTCATTGTGCTGACAGCGATGTCGTAGATTCCAAAAGGAATTCGGGACCAGATCGTTCGACGATCATACAATCCAGCCGTTTACTCGTACAAATTGACCGACGTATCTTGGCATGACGTCTACATTCTTGGGCGCGGGAAGAACAAAATTGTATGTTGGAGAGCTAAAGGAACAGACTTCTGGGAGCTCGTCCTATATCTGATTTCCTCCGCCGAAAGAAGTCGAACACGCCATCACACAAACCCCCTTCCTCCTATTACTATAATTAAAAATGACAAGTTGTTGTACACTGTCTAATTATGTGCTTTTTGTGATCGATCCGCCCCCCTCCTGTACTTCCGTTATTACTGGGTTCCACCGTGCGCCCCCAAATTGGAGTGAAGGGAACTGAGCTCCTTCTCAAACTCCGGACTCTATAATCAGGACGGAACGAGCCAATGCCCTCCTTACTCCCTCGTACCGTAGATACTTTGAGGTCAAGACACATAGGATGTGTATAAACTTGCCTTGTACCGAGCATCAAAGTGCTTCGACTGAACCAGTTAGCCATTGATGCAAATGACGAAATATGTGAGATTCAAGTTCAAAGTTTGGGCGTAAAAAATACAGAGGTTAAAAATCGGAACAAGTGTTACGGGGTTCTTTTCCATCAAGCGGCATATTCAGGGCGTCAGCGCCTGGCTACCAGTGCAAGTGATCACTATCATCATACATACCTATCTTGCTTACATAATTAACAATCAATGTTCAGATATTCAACGTTAATAAAGACCACTTTCAACCCTTGCCCCGCTACTGAAAACTATGTCCTCAGTGCCTCACCCCTTCATCATTGAGTGTATTTGAAACGTGTAGTGCTTTCCTCTTTCCCCTTTTCTCTTGCATCTGACCCGAATTCGTTTACACATTTTTTCTCCCCATCCAGCCGCCTATCCGCCTTGTATTTCTCGTAGTTCCGAATATGCTTGATCTCTGCAGCATCTGCTTGTTCTGACGCGCGGGGCAGTGCTGCTCCATCCCTTCGGGGATCGGTGTCCGTGCGAGGGAGCACTAGTGACAATCATGGCGAAAGAAGTGTGACTACTGGCGCCCAATCAGTTGAACGGCAGGCGGCATGAGGCTGGTGCGCTTGTGTGCAATCTTTGCTTCTAACCATCATGTCCGACGGGATTCTGCAAGACGCCCACCACCTTGTGCTCAACAATGCACATTTTATCGACAATTCCTCTCATGTGGAGATCAGCCAGATGAACCAGACGACCCACAATATAGTCTACACTGGAGAGCAGCGCTATGGTAGGCGGACTAAGGTCATCCTGACACCGGCGCCTAATGACACACAACAGGTATTCGAAAGCTCCTCGAGGGATCTATGCCAGATGCATTCCATGATTCCTCTGCCCGTTATCCACCACCCAGATGTCATGTGGGCACCCGCCGTGATATTATAAACACAGTCACTGGATGGGCCCTTGACACTTCACAGCATGTGGAGCGTATTTTCTGGATGTATGGGCCTGCTGGAGTTGGCAAATCGGCCGTGGCGCAGTCTTGTGCGGATATCCTGGCTTCTCAAAACAAGCTAGGGGCTGCGTTCTTCTTCTCCCGTCCAAATGAACGGAACGATTCAAATTGCCTCTTCACTTCCATTGCGTACCAGCTTGTAACCAAGTCCGACCTATATGGCGAC
>JAEUWO010000742.1:21239-43922 GCA_018524685.1 Podaxis sp. MADm22
TTAGTGCCATTCACCAGATCAATGTGACAACTGGCGCCAATCAACCTGAGTGACAGAGGGCGGGAGGCAGGCGAGAGTTGTAATAGCCTTTGCTCTCAACCACCATGTCCAAGGGGATCCTGCAAGATGCTCACGATTTCGTCCTCAACAACTCACAGTTGATGGAACATGTGGAGATCAACCAGACGGTAGTAGTCTCTGGAGAGAAGGGTTCTGGTGAGCAGTCTCGGGTGGTACTGGGCGTTGGTTGTTAACAATGCGTACCAGGTCTCAAATTACTCCTCGAAGCATCTATGCGAGATGCTTTCCATGACTCCTCTGCTCGATCCGAGCCACCACTGTGCCATCCGGGCACCCGCCAGAACTTCATCGACGAAATAACCAGCTGGGCACTTGGTTCCTCACAGCATACTGAACGCATGCTCTGGATGCATGGCCCTGCAGGAGTTGGTAAATCGGCCGTAGCGCAGTCTTGTGCCGAGCTCCTGGCCTCTCAAAACAAGCTCGGAGCTGCACTATTTTTCTCCCGTCCAAATCAAAGGAACAAACCAGACTGCCTCTTCACCTCCATTTCATACCAAATTGCCACTAAATTGGACCCTTATGGCGAGCTACTCGACCACCTCATCCGGAAAGACCCAACCTTAGTCACCAAATCGATTAAAGAGCAGTTCCAAGACCTCCTCGTGAAGCCTTTACGTCACCTCCGAGTCAACGGGGTGGATGTTGAAGCACGGGCGATCATCATCGACGGCCTTGACGAATGCGAGGGGTTAGGGGCGCAATGTGACATCGTTGAGATTGTCGCGTCTTCGATTCGAGAAGAAACAACGCCTTTCCGCTGGATATTCCTCAGCCGTCCCGAGCTCCACATAGTTGGGACCTTCACTGCGAACAACATTCGCTCACTGTCACACCACCTCGAGCTTCCAGTGTCCCGCGAGATCGACAATGAAATCACGCTCTACCTAACAGATGAGCTGCGGAAGATACAGCGTAGAAGCGGTCTGCCGGATTCATGGCCTTCTGAACGGGAGATTGGGGCGCTCGTGAATCTCGTGGCCGGCCTGTTCATCTATGCAGCCACTGTTATTCGATTTGTCGGTGAGCCCAATTCGCTTGGTCCCATTGACCAGTTGCGTGCAGTTCTGGCTCTCGCCGAAGGTGGAAGAGAGATGACTGACTCGGAGCATCCCTTGTCGAAGCTTGACCTGTTCTACACTCTCATCATGCGATGCGTTCCCTCCAGGATCCTCCCAAGAATCCAAAGAATCTTACTCGTCTACAGCAACAGTGACTTTCCTAACACGATTCTCAACGTCCTTGGTCTCTCCGAGGCGCAGTACCGGAATGCCTGTGGCTCTCTACATTCAGTATTGTATCTCGGCCAGAGCCTAAATATTTTTTTCTATCATGCGTCATTCATGGACTTCCTGCGGGATCCGGAAAGGTCTGGGGAATTCCATATCCACTCGTGCCTCAATGATCTTCGCCGAGAACTGTTGGAACGATTGGACACTGTACATTCTCGTAATGCTGGAGGTATTTGAAACAAAAATTGTTTATGATGTGTTATGCTGATCATTGTTGTCCCAGGCTCCCCGGACAGCATAGTTGGCACCGATGTTGCATGTCCCGCCTCCAAGAACATCAACCAATCCGGGGTGTACCAGCCAGTGGTCAACATGTTTTTCGAGCTTTGTGCGCTGTCCCATCCTTTGGACGCATTGACATCGAAGGCTTTGCTCAGCTTTGGATTCCACCTGATCCCTAACCTATGGGAAAACGGGGACTGCCAGATCCCTTGGCGGTTTTCTTCAGAACGGTTCAGAAAAAACGTGACTTTCGGATTGATTCGCTATTTCTGTGTCTTTACTTGGCTGACACCGCCGTCGCAGATCCCACAAGAATTTCGAAGACAGATCATTAGGCGAACCTATAATCCAATTGTTCATTTGCGCAGGCCAAAGAGTGTATCTTGGCGCGATGTCTACATTCTTGGGTGTGGGAAGAACAGAGTTGTATGCTGTCGGAGCAACGACCCTAGGTTCTGGCGCCTTGTTCCCTATCCCGCTTTCTCCGATATCTTTTAACTGTTCATATGTTCCTTCTGTTCCGGTGTATGACGTCGTCCTAACATACTACGTCTCGAGCTTCTAACCCAATATGTTCATGTTGTCAACGCGTTCGAACCCGCATCGCGCCCCTGTTTGCGATGATAATGACATTGCAAGCTGGTGACATCAAGGACAAGGTGTCTGCGACTCCATGCTGTAGGACAATACTACATGTCATGAATATGGGGGCAGCTGTTCTAACCAACAGTCTAATTAAATGAGACACTGCCGCCAGACTACTCGGTGTGTGGGCGTCCCGTCGATCACTCAGGCTCGTTCCTTCCACCTCGAGGAGAGAGAGGAGAGAAAGAAAAGCGAAAGGGCGCGTATGTGTATTCGTATGTGTGCGTGTCCAATACAATGCGGGGTGGCTTTCTAAAAGAAACTGAGACTTTCAAGACCAGAACTGAGGCTAAGAGATCTTTCTGGGTGGGTCCGTGGGGAGCCGAGGTAGACCAACGGCCACAGACTGTCTATATACCTAAGTAAAATGGAAGATGACCAACACTATAAATTTTGTGGGTGCCCCCGGGGTTACGTGTACGCCAGACTGGCACCTCCACACAAACGTGGTGTAACGTCTGGCGGTGTCCAGTAGCAGGGGTCGTCGTCACTTGAACGCCTCCTGTCGATCACACCTCTTCGCATTGGAGTAACCTACATTCCTCCTGCATTCATTGCCTCATTCTCGTAACTCATATCCACAGGGCCAGGAGCAATATGACGAGCTTCATCAAGACACTACGTCAAACTCCCTAACATCTTGTCACCCTCGGTTGGTGGGTGGGATTGTGGCCTCATCAGGATGACTTTCGTATGAAGCGAGTCGGATTGGACGCTGACGCTGGTTGCTATTCTCTCAGGGATGTGGTGGGTGTCCCAGGAGTGTACGACGCGTTGAGGATAGAAAATTAAGGCAAAGTGTGTGCACCCAACGCTGGGTTATCTGAAAGAGGACCCGAGACACCGTCATATGGTGGGTAGGATAAACCCCGGCGGAGTACTACACCTCGAGGAAATTCTCGAAAAATATAAATGGCAGTTAGGTGCTCGGCGTCCATCGTGAAAGGCATCTCCCACTCAATGAGCCTCGCGTTGTTGGCATTCTGGAGGATTTCAGGCATATAATCGCATGCATGGTATTCTTGGTACAGTGTTGGATGTCGTTGACACTGATATACTCCCGATTTCGATGCACTGTTTCTATTGTGTCGGGTGGTTCAACGGCGAGACCTTGTCACAATTATCGACACACTCGAGGAAAAGATCAAAGAATCCGGGAACCTGAAATTCATATCAGTACTGCCACAAGGACACAACCTACAGCGTTCGTGTACTCACGTCCAATTCCTGCGTGACAAAGCAGTTCTTCCCCTCCCGTCCCCATGACTCTTCTCCACATCGCTTATAATCCCAAACATCAACCACAGTCTCGCCGATACAGTGCGACCCCATATTGAGCTCTACATCAACTCTGTATCTCTTTCCTTTAAACAGATTCGGGTGAGCTAGGTACGCGATTGTGAGCGCGTCATGGAGGGGTGGACCGTCATGGAACCCAAAGACAGATTTGTATGTGGAAGCGAAGAAGGTTATGATCGTGCTGAGAGTGTGACGGAGAGGTGTTGCTGGGGAGGGGAGACGTGCATATGGTGATGGTGTGGACAATGCGGAGGAGAGTGTATTGGTGGTGCTGGCGGGAGAACTAGAGCCGGAGAGGAGACGGTAAAGGATTTCCTGCGTTGCGATGGCGGTATGCGTCACGTTTATCGGTATCATCGTGGTCTTGACCGGTGCATCGAGCACAATCTGTGTAGCATGAGCTGCCAATTCAGAGCGTGTCAGGAACCCATCGACCAACGATGAAGGACGAAGGGGACTCACGGTCAGTGAGAATGTTGTACTCTGCTACGGCGGAACGGTTCCCCAGGCCAACACCACCACCCATAAACACCAACTCCTCCACTGCACCGTGTTCAATCAGTTCCGGGTAGACACTAACGAACAGTGCGACGTTTGTCATCGGTCCAGTCGAGATGATCGTCACCTTCTCCCCTCGACCGCGGTTCCACACCTTCCGTATTGCTTGAACCATCCCCTCGAGAGCTCTCACTACTCCATCACCATGTTCTTCTTTCACAAATCGTTCTGAAATTGCGGGATGCTTGGCATCGGGTAGACCCTCGACACCACCCAACCCATCCTCTCCGTGGATCTCCGGGTCATGCTTCGCGGGAAGTATGAGGGGTTTGGTCGCGCCCGGAAAGACTTTGATGTGTGCTGGGGCACCGTAGGCGTGTAAGCATCGTGCGGCATTTAGGGCCGTGTGCGTGCTTGGTGCATTGCCATGAGTCTTTGGGGTTCGTGTGAGAAGGGATTTTTGGTTGAGCAAGATGATGGACTGCGAACGTACTGTTGATACGCCAATGAGGTTTATGTTTGGACAGTGCACCGCAAGAAGTAATGCTATCGCATCATCGTGGCCCTATTTTTGGGTGAGGGCCTTGGTCATGATGTCTGGGAAAGAGGTGGTCGTACGGGATCGACGTCGAGCCAGACGTTCTTCATCGCGTTTTATGGTAGAAAGGAAGATTAGGTATCGGGTCAGGTTGACATCCTGTCCGGAATGTAATGAGGTTATCCGAGTCGCTGTAAGGTCCGAAGTCAAACCGAGCTTCGGATCGACTCGGGAGCGCCAGAGCCAGCCCCCCAAAGCAGTAAGTATTTGGAGATTCAGCTCAGCAACTAACTGCACAACAGTCCCGGCTGTTCCCAGTCTTGGCCAGGGATGATCAGTAAACGACCTGGTCTATGTTGAATGATCTCTCGGGGTATCCCCTCTGGGTCCTGGCTGGCGCTGGAGTGACCTGACAGATGATGATGTCAACAGTAACAGTGGGGACGTTGTACACTTTGGAGATTAATGAGACAACGAATTTACCCGTGGCGCTGAGGCCTTAAATGTATGTAATTGAAATGTCGAGGAACGTCAGGTGCGGCACTATGGAAAGCCGGAGTGACCAGCCTCAGCGGAGCGCCCAGAGCCGACTTCGGCATTGTGTACACAGGTGATTTCACCAAATGCCAGGCTGCCGGATGATGGCAATACCAAATGTAGGCAATGGGACCTCGAACACTGCATACTTGAATAATTTTTCAATGACATTCTATTTTACATAACAAGTACACAGTAAGCGAACAGGCATAAGTTGAGCAGGCGACATTGCCAACTCAAAGATTCAATTTCTTGGGGGGATGGCGAGTGCGCTGGGATCGCCGGAGTTCCAGTTTGGGAGCTTTGTCAGGCCCACNAATGAGACAACGAATTTACCCGTGGCGCTAAGGCCTTAAGTGTATGTAGTTGAAATGTCGAGGAACGTCAGGTGCAGCACTCACCCGACGAGGTCGACTCATTGGCCTTTGGCTACAGAAGCTTGACAAACTCGTGACCGGTAATACTGAATTAACCCCCAACCAATAGTTAACGCGTCACAGCCTTCACCACCGCCCCCGGCTCGCCATCACCGTGACCAGCCAGGTATTTCAAGGCGCTCACGACTTTGTACTCAACAGTCCACAATTCGTAGAGGTCAATCAGACCATCCATGATGCCACCAACGCAGCGAAGCGCGGTATGTTGGTCCAAAACATCTCTGATAATCCGATTACCAACGGAAGACAGGCCTCAAGATACTTCTTGGTGCATCCATGCCGGATGCATTTCATGATTCGTCTGCTCGATACCCACCACCCCACTGCCATCCTGGCACCCGCCAGGATTTCATCGAACAGATCACCGATTGGGGAATCGACTCATCGCACGACCCGAAACGCATTCTCTGGATGTGGGGTCCTGCTGGAGTCGGCAAGTCAGCCGTAGCACAGTCTTGTGCGGATCTCCTGGACATGAAGAATAAACTAGGAGCCGCATTGTTCTTTTCTCGCCCCAACAGAAGGGACGACCCCAACACCCTCTTCACCTCGCTCTCATACCAGGTCGCCACTAGGTCCCGCCTATATGGGGATATCCTAGACCGTGAGATATGGAACGACCCAACTCTCGTCAAAAAGTCCATAGTACGGCAGTTCCAAGAACTTCTTGTCAAACCATTACAAGAACTTCGTGTACGAGGGGAGAGCATGGAGGAGAGGGTCATCATTATCGATGGTCTCGACGAATGTGCAGACAACAAAACGCAATGCGACATAATCGAAATTGTCGTAACCTCCGTTCGCAGCGAAACCACCCCTTTTCGCTGGGCATTTTTCAGCCGCGCAGAACCCCACATCGCAGCATCCTTCGAGTCACACCACGTATCCCCATTGTCCCTTCGCCTTGAGCTCCCTGTATCCCGAGAGATCGACCACGAAATCAACTGCTACCTAACATACGAGTTAACCAAAATTCAGGAGCAACACCGCCTCCCGCAATCATGGCCATCGGATCGCGAGATTGGGATCCTTGTCGATCTCTCAGCGGGGCTTTTCATATACGCAGCCACCATTATTCGGTTCATTAGTGAACGCAATTCTTCCGGTCCAGTTGACCAGCTCCAGGTTGTTCTTTCACTTGTAGCACAGAGAACGGAGACAGATTCGGAGCATCCCCTGGCAGAACTCGACCTATTTTACACTCTCATCATGCAACGCATCCCCCCGAAAATCCTTCCCACAGTCCAAAAAATCTTACTTCTTCAAAGCATCCCTGGTACCTCTGGAGACATAACGGATGCCCGTACCCTCGCGAACGTCCTCGGTCTCTCCTACGCACAATTCCACAACGCATGCGACACCCTCCACTCCGTGCTAAAGCTTGAGTATTCTTATCTTCAACTCCAGTCGTGTGAGGTCCTCAACATCAGCTTCTATCATGCGTCATTCATGGACTTCATACAAGCCCCTCAGAGGTCCAAGGAATTCTCTACGTATTCGTGTCTAGAAACCGTCCGGCAAGAATTGGCAGAGTACCTGGACAATGTACACTCTCGCAGTACAGGTATGCGGCTAATTGGCATAAGTGTCGTTTATAGCAGATTTTACTCATCGTTTCTCAAATTATCCTATTAGAATACTCAATCAGCATCAACTTTACGTGGCCTGGTCCCAGTGAATTTCACATATACCGTTTCGCTATGGAAACGCTATTTTACCTTTGTCAATCAATCCGTCCCTTGGAGCCCTCAACGGCTGCTGCTCTACTCAAGTTTCAGTTCAAGGGGATCCTTCGCCTATGGGAACGCCCGATTTTCTCCAGGGATATTCTAACTCCGGAAAAACTAAGACAAAATGTGAGGTTGCAACCTTGTTACGCCCTGTTGAACATGCTGATGCTTCAGTTACAGCTTCCAACCGAACTTCGCAATAAGATCGCCCGGCGGAGCTACAACCCGAGTGTGTATTTGTGCAGACCCCCGATGGCAACCATGGAAAGACCTTATATTCTCGGATATGGAAAAAACAAGGTTGTCTGCTGGGAGCACACCGACAGGGCTTATTACTTACTTGCGCCGTATCCTTCTATGGTTGATTACCTCAGTCGCTCATCCTCTCAGAATGTTCACTCTTAATGACACTTGACTTTCACGACCGGCCCTATTTCCGGGAGACGCGAATCTCGCCAATCGTGCATGAGAGAAATTCGGGATCATGGGGCCGAGGGTCGGTCTTATAATAGCCCAAGTTGTAGATGGCGGCTAGAAAAGGATCGTAGTGGAAGATGACAGGGTATTTTGAGATTCCCATGACTGTCTATCATGAGACTGCTGGTTACGATTGTGCGGCGGTGACGATCATGCTTCTACATGAGAACATTCTCATGTTCCCTTTCCCGGATTTGCTACTGAGTCGTCGGCCTCGGGCACCATGGCCTCTAATTAAACTGGGTCAGTAGTCTTGTTGACAATCGATGGGCTATAGCGAACGTTCAAACCGACAAGCGTGAGCATAAAAAACGCGCTCTGATGGTGCTTGGTCGTAACCTTTCTTGTGTACACTATGTATTGATGAATTCTTTGGACTCGAAGATGACAAATGACATTAGTATCCTGGACACAGAAACCATTATGTCTCTGAGAATAATAAATACAGACGTGGAAACTCGTAAAGGCTGCTTTCAGGATCAAACCATGTCCGGAAGCATAGAGTTCTTTGGTGTGAATCTGTGATTTTGGGGAGGGACCGGGCCTTTCCCATCGAGCCGTATGGCCGTCTCTGTGTGGACAACGACACCAAGCCTTGGGGAATTGACAGGCTTGAGCTGACTGGATGGACTCCTCCAGTGAGACCGTCCGTCCATTGAAATACTCTCATTGTTACTACCGCTCCATTCGTTTGTTCCTCCATCATTGTCTACTTGCCGGCGATTGTTCAGCATGGTGATAAACGAATTACTGTATCTGAGCGGAACGTAAGCAGACAGTCTTTCAAGTTGACCCCTTACTCACAATTTGCCTAAAACGTAGCCTCTGTTGAAGTCATCAGTACGGTTCTACTTCTAGACAGAGTTTACTGACGGGCATAGGAAGTAACTCGTTTTCTGAAAGAGCACATCAGGCGAAGGGTGTGTTGTATTCGGTGATGACCTACCGGAGGTGCGACGGGCCCAAGGACAGTGGTTACCAGGCTAGCCATTGCCACCATTGCTTTACTCTCGTTGAACACAAAGCAGAAATCAAATGAAATGGGACAACATAAACTTACCACTGGCCGTGTTCGTCTCGATGATTAAGATTATCAACCGCTTCATTACTGTTGGTTTTTCTGTCCTTGAGGAGAGCCGCTTGGATGAGAGCAACTACATTGAAAGGTCAGCGTTTGCCAAATCAAAACCACGAATGGAGGCATACAAAGTAGGTCATCGAACAGGCAATAAAAGTATCGGCTATCGCACTGCATATAGACCATACCTACAGATAGTTGCATTAGTCGACCCCGCAGAATTCGGCCAAATACTCACAATCGTGAAGCCGTGAGACATTTCGTTCCATTTCTCGATTGTACCAAGTGTTTGATTCTAAGATGTCGCAGTTAGAAAATACTCTTGGCGCAGGACAACTTGCACATACGACGATACCAATACCGAAACCTCCCACAGCCTGACCAACAACAGCCTGCCATCAGATGAATCAACCTCCACCCATCGCAAGGTGAAATAAAACCTATCATGTTAAACTTACAAGGCCAATGAGTAATGTGGGTATCTTCCATCCACTCAGATAATATATCCTCCAACAGTACACTCCCTGCGAAATGAGTGCGATAACGGAACATATAATGGGCGAATCAATGTTGGCGAGGTAGTATTCGCCGAGCTTCCGAACGTCTCCATATCCATAAACAAACCAGTGGAACCCGTCCGCGATCGTCATGACGGTCTGTGCAGTTTCCAATATAAATTGGGTATGGACTTGGGTACGCGTTAGTCCTTTCCGGGAGTGATACAACGGGGCAGGTTCTTAAAGCCCACCTAGGTTTTTCAACCATCGCAAGTCATTACGGAAATTAGAACAATAGTTATCTTGAAATGTAACAGTCAGTCAGGATTCTTCGATCACGAAGAACGGTGGGTTTGATCGCACAATATTGCAAGGTCAGAATTCCGAAAAGGTAGCCGTTGAGAACTATCCCTAGAAACTAACAACCAAATAAGCATTCCCGTTGGATGAGAATCCAAGTTTTAAAACGATCACCAACCGGAGCCCCGGTACTTAGAAAAGTACCGCTATTTCAGCCCATGGAGTGCCCCGCACGATATTTATACTCACAGATCACCAATGTGAGGAGGAAGAGGGGGTAATGGCTCAGACATTGGTTGGAGAGGAGAACCGGTAATGCTATACTATTTTCAATCCATTTGCTCTTATACAGATTTATGATATCAATCGCTTCAATTGAGGCTCCCTCCAAATTTACCTTGTTTGACGTCCTACACCTCGCAATGTTATCGTGAAACGAGCGAATGTCTATTTTTGGCACGTCCATGTATGTTTGTTTTCCATAAAATGGCATATCTCCGAATAAGTGAGGCACCCATGGGACAAAATGCGCATATTGGGATGTTGAGCTCTTGAACAGGCACCTCTTCAGCACAGCAGGTGCAACAGGAATGATGAACAGTCAGCGAAGTGATCGAAAGCGCCTACTTCAGGGAAACGATTGAAACAAGACACATGGGCAGCGCGTATCCTATCACAATCGAGTTATTTTAAACAGCTGTTTCACCTTTTCACAACCAAGCGGTAATGATCATGGTGCACCAAGTTGCGCCTCTATACAGGAGTCCAAGATCCCTATGACTCCAGGTCAAGTGTGAGTCTTTCCGGACATACCCAGCAAGGGGATCTGGAAACCATTCTGGCATCAGGTGAGGATTGACCCCTTATTAATCTGGAGAATGGCGGCGTCGGATCGTCGTTCCCGACCACAAATGCTCTAAGACCAATGGCATAACTGATGTTATTTGCTCGTGCCTTGGGCTCCTCTGGAACCACAACTGCTCAAGCTTTCTGCTTGGCGTCTTATTTAATTTGGGCACAGCTGTTGGGCACGAAGGTGTGACATGTTCGAAAATGAAGATGAACATGAGTATGATAGCTATGGGAGTGGCGGGTCCAATCCGGAGTTAGCCGTTCACCGAAAAAAACTTACTACACCGCTATCGTGATTCATTGATTTCCGATCGCACAAATAGGGTCAATCCCATACTCACAGCTTAAGGGAGTAGCTGTGTTCCTTGTGGTCACGAGTATTACAGCTGTCCAAAGAGAAAACCCAGCTATACGTGATCTAAAGCCTGGAATGATAACAGATTGTGGCGATTAGGAACCGCCTTGTTGCGAAGCAATAGGGGTTACATACTCCAAGATCTCCCCTACATCTGCTTCAGCGCCTCAAAGGAGACTGACACGTCCTGCGGCACTATGAGAATGTAAGCATCCATGCAATGTTAAAAGGTATTGTGCTGCCACATGCCTATTTAACCACAATTGCTTTGATATTTGGAGAAGACGTGAGAGTAACATACGGTTGGTATATCAGGTACGAGTAGCATATGTTCACGCAGTATATTGCAAGCCCGAACCATGTCGGTGTGGTCGAACATCGTGCTCGAACGCAGTTGCGGTTGGGAGCCGAAGGCTGACAACCTGCAGGGACCTCTTCTCGTACCGAACATCCTCCAGACAAGGGTAATTGCGCTCAGCTTCAGCCTTTCCTAAACCCTTTCTTGTCAAGCACCCTTACGAAAATCCGGGCGCGTGAAAGCAATGTAAGGAAGGGGGTATATGCGGAGAGTATGATTATCATTGATTGCGCCGACGGATACATTGAAGACTACAGCACAATTCGAAATTACCGAAGCCATTGCAGGATCCGTTCGTAGTCAAGTCCTTCTACCGGGCGGTCTTTAGTCGTATCGACCCCCTATCGTAGCACTTTTCGTATTTAAACTTGTGCTCCCATTAAGCCTTTGACTTGTGCCTCCCCTGTGTTAGGGAGAACAATCGCACGCTGCCCGACGGGCAAGCCCAGGAAGACTTAAGACCAACATGGCTTATCTGCGCCATAGCAATCGAAAGAGGAATCAGTGTCCCCGACAGTCTCTCAACAGGATTATTCACTTACACGACCAAGGCAGTTCGTTTCGTTGGAGAACACAAATTACCTGGTCCTGTTGATCGACTAGGCGTAATCCTTTTGACCTTGCCAAAGGGTGGAAAGTTGTGTCGGAACATCCGTTGGCAGAATTCGATCTTGAGTATCCCATATCCTCAGAGCACAACATGTCTCCCCAACGGTTCCCCATACGATTCGAAGAACTTTTGCTGTTGAAAAGTGCTTGCCTGCTGCTTCTTTAACCTTCACCACCTCTCCGAACCACGACTCCGGATTGCTGATGGGTCTTTTCTCTCGCTCGTCACTCATGGAGTTTGTACAAGATGCCGAGAAATTGAAGTCGCTCTGTACCTATCTGAGGGGCGTACACACTAGTAGCACGATGGGGTCATGGGTCGTCAATGCAAGGACTGCTGCAAGGACTTTTCTTGCCATAGCAGTTTGATTTGTCCTCCGTGGACTTCAATTGGTATCAACTTCCAGCTGGTTGACAAGTACCTGGAATAACTGCCTCCTGGTCGTACCACCGTTTTTTCTCCGTCAATAGATGCCCACTTGCCAAGGATCTTCGGGCATCGGACATCTTCACAATTATGGCTCCGGAGACGTTGAAAGGAAATGTGGTCCTGTGCCTTTGATATGCCATATCAGCTTTGCTGATGATATGGCCGTAGATTCTAACCAAGTTTCGTGATATGATCATCCAGCGGCGGCCGAAGGTAGACCCATATAAACCATGGGTTCTTTAATACAGGAGGAAATGGTTGTTTGCTAAAGGACCAACGGTAGTGGGTGGATACTTACACCTTGTCCCGCCATTCTCGGCTTTGTGTAAAATATGAAAAGCTCTCCTAATCGACAAAATGTGACGCTTTACTGATAAAACGTAACTCGACTTAGGCGACTCAATACCATCTTGTGATTTCGCGTGCACAAAGATGTCATTTCTAAACATATCAGTATGGCAGGACCCCAGGTCCGTGACGCCGACTTGTCAACTGTCTGTTTGCACGCAAACGAACGCAGAAGATAGGTATCAGATGAGTCCATGGGGAAGAATACAGGAACTTGGAAAGGATATGAGTTTCGGTATGGCAAGAGACAAGAAGCACTGCCATTCGCAGAGTATGAAGCGATCAAATCTTTATATATATCCTATGCGACTAATTTGTACGACTTCTCTGGTAAGTGACTGGCAGGGGCACCCGATACACCATCTCCAGACGTCACGGGAACCCAGCTTTGTCCTAACAGGGTGTCATGGTTTCTAAGAGGGGTAACATGTATTTCGGGTTTTGAAAGCCATGCTGATATAGGTACCACCACGCAACATCTGACAGTTGCGAAAGTCCACGGTCTGCGACAAGTAGTGAGTGTAAACCATAGCGCCGAGGACGGCTTGACAGATGATGATAATCTAGCTCTGATTTGGTCCCCCGCAATTGGCACGGGTTGATTGATGGTCGATACGAGGGGAACATCCCAGGGATAGCGGAAAGGTGGCAGCGTGAAATTAGAGCAAATAGGCAAGATCAACATGCATAATCCCAAATAATAACATCACCTAATCCCTATAGAGGGTGCGGGTTATTCCAATCCCTAATCTCAGCCAGACTTCCGCCAGCAGCCTTCTCCACACCCTTGTACATTTTCTCAATCTTTGATTTCCTCCTCCCCTCGTTTGCGCCCTCTTCCTCTTCTCCATCGTCTGCCCCACCCCTTTCAGCACCCGCGCCATAGTTGACCATGAACTCCGCCACGAACTTCGCAATGTCCTCTTCACCCACTTCGCAGAATGCTCGTGCACCCCATCTCCATTCGTACATCTCTCCAAGGTTGTTGCCCATACCATCGTTGTTCGCGTCACCACCAACCTTCCCTCGTGCACGTTTACGGCCTGTACCGGTGACCTCGCCAGCAATTTGCCGGTCAAGGTAGCCCTGGCGCAGAAGTTGTGATAGGTAGTCGTCGATTTTCATTGACCGGTGGGTGGATATTGACGTGAAATGGATTGGTGAACGACTAGGGGTAGATGGGAGGCCTAGTTCTTTTAGTTGATTTCGTAGCACACCTTCAAAACATATCTCAGTCATACAGCACTAGCATATCTTGGGGCAAAGCTGGGTTTGAGAGTACTCACGTTCTTGAATCATCTTTCCGTTCACCAGAATTAAGGCCAGTATGACATATAGGACGCCCAAGGCGCCTAATTGGTCGTTCTGGCTCCATGAAAAAATGGAGCCATGAGTGCGGGGATGCCGTTCAATGTTGTCATCCCAGTCATCGTCATCGTCCAATAACAGTTCATCGCCTACGCCAGCACCACTGCCGCCGCCAAAGAATTCACCAGAGCTGAAATCAATGACGGCCTCCTCTTCAAGAATCTCGGCGTCGGTTTTGCTCGCTTGCTCAATAAGCCTGGAATCCAATGTTGAGCGAAGGATGTACGTCTTTGAGCCAACTGCTGTAGCTGTACGACAGGGAAAAACTTCGAGTTAGTGCTGCGCCTTGCCGGGATGAAAACAATCCCACCTTTCTTCTTCCCAGCGGCCGCCCTCCTTGCCTCCTCAAGTTCATCATCTCCCTGTGTCGCCTGCGTCCCGGATCCCGACTTCTTTCCCTTCCTACTTTCTGCAGCTGCCGCGGCTACTTCTTGATCCAAGCCCGCTTTTGACGGCAACTCTTGAAGTTGTAACCCGAATGTTGATTCGAGTATTATTTGGGCCTTTTGAAAGACTGCTTTGAAGTATCTCGAATTTTGCATCACTATAAAAGTTAACCTAGTCAAGTAAGAAGCCTGTAGCAAAAGGGAGCACAAACCTTTCTTGTTGATATCTTCACGCTTCAAAGGCATCCGCCTTGCCTCGTGAAACAGCGCTAGCCGGACGAGATCATTGGCTTTCTGTGTTACGGCCTACGAGACGTTATGGACCCCTGTCATTACCAAACTTTGACGAAAGCTCACGTTGTCGCCCCCATCTTCTCCGTCGTTCTCTGAGCCCTCCCCTTCGACATCGACTTGGATCTCCTCCCCTTCTTCATCGGACTCCACGGGTGGCCGTCTATTTGCTTGGGAGCGTGAAGGCCCCGCACGTTGAGATTGGGTATATGTCTGTCGTTGTGATTGTGAAGGTAGCCTACGCGCTGGCCTTGTCATTTTTCAGGCTGCTAATCTCTGGGGTAATGTATAACGGAAACACGAGAGAGATTAACGTGTGACGCGACGCGTTTGCGTCACCGTCACATACTTAATGGTGGTGTGACAAGTTCTACGTAGTTAGTCACTGGACCGGTGAGTCAACAAACCAGCTGTTTTATCGAGACTTTATCATAATTTACATTCCAAATATGGTAATTGCTACCATGTATGGTAAGTAGTTCACAATAATGCCTTGATAAAACACTAGGCTTATTGACTCACCGGCCCAGTGTAGTTATACAACCAATTCACTGGTTCAGAATCGATGACAATTTCCAACTTCAACCCACGATCAACCATATCCCTCAACCTCTGTTTTACCTCGGACTCCCATGTCACCGTGAATGAAATAAATTCCAACCGAAACGGCTTCTCCAAATCAAAAACAGCGAGGCCATTGAAGAACCTACGCTCCAACATCCGCAATATCATGATCCCGTCAAATTCATCCCAGTCAAAAGGGGAGGGTCCAATCACGGTGATTAACCTGAGTTTAGGAAAGTCCATTTCCCTCATGTTCTGATCTCCATCGTCCGTCGAACCTGGCATGAGACTTCGGAGGAGATCCCCCAGGACAGGATGGGAGCAATAATGAAGCCGAACGTGCTCGAGGGCGAGGTTGCTGTGTAAGTAATCCAGAAAAGAATCTCCACCGTCACCAAAATAAGCAAGATTATAGATTTCCAGTGTTGAGACCGTCAGGGGCAAACGATTCAGAAAATCCTTCCCCACATACAAACGCCCAAAAGACCTCGGTCCTTGTTCAATCCATATCAGTTTCCGCAGAGCAGGCATCTCAGCGGACCGAAGCATGGCTGCATCTATCGGACGGTCACCGTCCAAAGACCATTCAAAGAGCTCCAGATGTGGGAGTACGAAGAAGCGTTTAGGAAGTTTCGTGAGTACATCCCCTTGTGGATTCGTGGCATCTTGATTCCGGAACTCTTTCAGGTTCGTACACATCATGAGCAGTTCCAAACAGACATCGGCGGGTACACCTTTGAGGTGCAACACCGTGGCGGTGGACCAACGTAACTGTGGTCGATGCCGAATATAATGCAAAGTGAGGCGAGGACAAGCCGCATTGACCGTCAGTGGCTCCTGGAGAGAACCACTGATGAAGGAAAACCTGGAAAGCTGGGGCAAACGAGATATGTAATCAAACCAGGGCTTTGGTGCATTGGTGAGATGGAGGGTTCGAATTTTATGCGCATTCTCGATCAACAATGGATCAAGTGTAGGGGATAAGAGGTACCCAGGCTGTGTTACGCCAACCGTGAGAAAGCGGAGCCCAAGAGCAATGGAAAGTTGACCGGAATTTGTGAGGAAGGTGAATAAAATGGCAGCGCTTTTGTCGATGTTCAGCGAAGTCGTTCGAAGGTCTATGGCCGTCCAAAGTCGTGGGGTGGAGTATACAACTTGTCTCCAATTAGACGACACGGAGCTGAGGAGGAATTGTGGATACTGGTTTCCTCCGGAGTCTTGAGAAACATCCGCGTGTTGGGATTCACCGTTGGTCACCGCTAATTTGTGGCTCTGATCAAAGTCAGGAGGCGGGCATGCATATTGAAATACAAGGGACAATGCTTCTGGTGGAAGGGCGTATATAGGAGACTGGACTGCATTCAGTCGTTGAAGGAGGGCAATCCGCTTCTCGCAGAGTCTTCTGATGAGGACATCCAGGCGCTTAACCTCATAGTCGATCTCGACAAGAGATTGGTATTTTTGATCAGGAGTTTCGAGGGTTATATCAGGATTGGGCAGGGGCCGGTGACAGCATGGACAGAGTGTACGTTCTGTAGTCATTGACTGATGGTGACAATAGTTAAGGTCTGACATTCTTTATCATACATGGCTGAGAGTTCATCCGGTATATGCCGATCATCCCACGCTTGGGCGGAATTAGTTGACCGAACTCCACTCTTCCACCTTCCTCGTTTCTGGACAGCCTTTACTTGGGGGCGACGAAAACTGCGTCTCAACGAACACCTTCTCGACGCCGGCCTGTCGCGTGTCAAAAGCATGGTACAGTTTAACCATGTCCTCCAAAGGCACACGGTGGGTAAGGATCCTGTAGAACATCAGCAAAATGGTAGTGAATGAATGGGTGAGACGCTCACATTGTTGGATCAAACTTTCCTGTTAGGATATAATCGTTCAAAAGCTCGTTCCAGTATTTTTGTACGGGCGCTTGACCGTTCCCAATCAGCCTGTCCTTGCGTCAGCTTTACCTCCGTGTCAACAATCCCACTGCACTTACCGAATTCCCTTCTCCATTAATGCTCCCAAATTAACACCATTCGCAAAGCCCGCATACGCGGCAATGATGCCGCACCGTCCCATCTTACGGACGGAAAGAAGCATCTCATTCAACGTCTCCGGAACGTCTGTCTCCATCATCAGCATTTTCTGGATTTTGTGCGTCCATGTCTTGGGTTCGTGGAAAGTCCCTGAAGTACTTTTTTCAGCGCCACAGTCTGTGTAGTAGAACAATGGAGTCGCCTTACCGCAATCAAGTGCAACGTCGACTCCGCTTGGAACTAGTTCATAAATCCGTTTCGGAATATCCTTGTGTTCCGAGAAATCGATCGTCTCGATTCGTAATTTCTCTGCGGCTAATGCCAGCCGCTCTGGGACGGCATCTATCCCAATGACGCGAGAAGCACCCTTTAACTTGGCCCATTGCGCAGCGTACATCCCTATGGGACCCAAACCCTGCGTGTATGCTCATGAGGGACGCAAGAATCGTATCATCGGCATTGGACTTACCCAGATGGCAACGACGTCTCCAGGGGAAACGCCGGTGTCAACCACACAGTGATAGCTGGTAGGTACAACATCGGACAAGTACAGCACCTTCTCATCAGGAACGTTGTCTGGTATGGGTAACAAATTTACATCTCCCTTGGGAACACGGACGTATTCCGCCTGACCACCAGGGAATCCTCCCGCAAAATGGGAGTACCCAAAGAACCCAGCGTCACGCTGGCCATACATCTTTTGCTGGAGCCTGAATTGCCACAGTCAATTTGGCGCCTCCGTGCCAGGGTGATGAACTCACGAGGAATTGTTTGTGTTGTCGCAAAACGATGAGAGTTTCTCCTTGCAATAGCGACAACTACCGCACGCGATCTGGAAAGATGCGACTACCCGCTGTCCAGGACGCAAGTTGGATACTTCAGGTCCAACTTTATCCACTGTTCCCATAAACTGACTCAGTGTCAGAATCTTTTGTCCCCCCATCGTTTAAAACGACTCACCTCATGTCCCAAAATATCACCCTTTTGCAACGTCATAATCTCCCCGTGGTACCTGGTCCCACCACCGGTTAGCAGTCGCAGCGATACTAATCTGAAACAGATCGCACAGATGTAAATCTGAACCACAAATCGTCGTCCCAGTAACCTTGACAATCACGTCCTCTGGCTCGGTGATCTCAGGAATGGGAGCATCCACCATCCGAACGTCCTTCTTGCCGAACCACGCTAACGCACGCATGGTTTTACCATCGGCGCGATGTGCGTATTCGGGATGGACCGTTGTTTCAACTGGCCCAAGATACTGAGATGTATTTGAGATGTATTTGTTCGTCAAATAGAACAGAGGGCGTTTGTATGATACGTACATCTTGAACTGCGTTGGCTGCTGCTTGCATGATAGACGTTCGTGATATAGTTGAAATTAAGAAGTGAGGAAAGCGGGGGTGGCTTTAAAGGTTTGGCGAGGAGGTGGAGGCACTGGAGGGTGTGATGTCATGCATTGTCATTGGTATATTTCCGGCGCCAACGGTTATATTGGGCATATCATTGCGCTGGTGTGGGCTTTAGCTGTAATTGTGGTATAAACGACGACATGCGCCAGTATGGCAACACAACATTCTTCCCATTAGGGACCCTTTCCAAAATTTCCAAAGGCTTGAGTGAAGCAAAGTATCCTAGCTCGGGTCTTATGCATTTTGACTGGCTGGTCCACCGCCCCAAAATGCTCCAACAAATCGGTTATACTTATTGACTTCCGGACCCTCAATAAAAATAGAGCGCCAAGAGCCGAGAGGCAACAGATTCGCTCTAGCGCTTACTTCCCGAGCTGCATCAAGCCATCAAACGTGAAAATCACCTGTTCTTCGCTTTACCATATGAACATACTATTTCAGCGGAGTTCCTATTGTATTTTCCCATAAATACCTTATCTGATATGTTTCGCCCTTTGTGTTATTTGAAGTGTACTTCTGGTTCCAGATGTTCATCGTACGGCTTTTCAAGTAACGCCGATCATGTATGTATGTGTTGTATTTGGGATTCCTGGTGATGACACTGTCACACAGCCATCAAAGCCTTGAAGAGACACCTCGGGCCGTCAATGGAACACAGCACGCCTCACATGAGTCAGTGGTTCAAACGCTCAAGACTCGATTTCAGTACAGATGCTATCAATTCGAGTCATTTAACGTGATTGTGAGCCTGTGTCAATGATGGCTTCTCATGTCCAGCAACTACTTGATGGAGCCGGGATATTTCATAAACGGTCGTTCCATCACATGAGCCCGCAATCCATCGCCACCTGGCGAGCCTGTATCCAGTCGAAAAACTCCTCCCAACTCACACGCAATGTCTAAACTTTCTTGGGACCTCTTTTCTCTGTCAGAGGGCCTCAAAGCTCTCCCACTGACTTCGGAGAGGTCTGTTGGTTAACATTTCATTTGAATGACTTTGCTCAACCACCGATACTAGTCTTCAAAACGTGCGCATGAGCTTCGATGATGTGATAACTATCTACCTATTCCTTCATCAATACATATTGACCTGAATTTCATTCTAGCTCCGTATGATGGAAGCCCTGGCGAAAGAGGCGATCGCCCATTCAAAATCCTTGCGCAATCTTAACACCTCGTCGCTCAACCGCCTGCCTCCAGAAATTCTCGCCACCATCTTCTCCTTCCTTCAGCCTTACATTCCTAGCCACATGCCATTCCCACTGCCTACCGACCTTCATGAATGGGCCTATGTCATCCAGGTCTCGCGCCGTTGGAGGGAAATTGCGCTGTCCACCCCAAACCTATGGAGCCAAATACACCTTAATGACAATTCTGTCGAAAGGGCACTCGAGAACCTGCGCTGTTCAAAAACCATCCCATTCAAACTCTACTTCACCGGCACGCTTCCTGGAGAATCATCAGATGAAATGGAAGCAAGCATGTATAATACCCTTCTTGAAATCACCTTCGGCACCCCTCGACTTCAGGAGCTTCACGTACAGTCCGCTTGGGTTCGGAATTCTTGCTTTTGGGATTTGATGGACCGCCCTGCACCGACATTGGAATCCATCTCGTTTGAGATGGAAATTGACGATGCGGAGGATGCTGTGAGCGTTCTACCTCGCATCTTCAATGACGATATGCCTCGTCTCAAGAATGTTTATCTATCTAACGTCTCTGCCTGGCCCTATAACCGCTTTCGAAACCTGGTTCGATTCCACCTTTATGATCAACCAACGGACGCCAGACCCAATCTCATCACATTCCTCCAAGTCATTGAGGCGAGTTCCGAAACGTTAGAGGAGCTGGTCCTCGTCCGTGCAGGCCCCACACATTATAGTTTGGAGGAGGGGAAAGACATCTACGAGGCAGCCCCCCCGGTGGTGCTACCAGCCCTTCGATATATTGAGGTCGGTGATACAGAGCCACGGCATTGGTTTGGGGATCACCTCAGATTGCTGTTCTCTCACATCGTTATTCCACCCACCGCCAAATGTTGCTTCTATGAGAGATATCAATATCTCGCCCCTTCTGAATATTTCTTCCAAACGGGAGAAGGAAGACCATTACCAACAGTCAGAAAATTTGTGTTGACGTCGTTCGAGACAACGGCAAACCAAGCATCTATGGTTGGACGTGTTGGCTCAACCTTTTATGCAAACTTCATGTGGGATCAGCCAGATTTCGTCCTCCAATCCAACGACACCGATTTTCTGAAAGACGTGCAGGAGCTTGTGTATGCCCCAGGAACATACTATGATGCATCCTTTGACGAAGAAATTTTTGAGGCGTTCCCTTCGCTTCGTACACTCAGGGTTGCTGGGAAGCTATCCACCAAACTACACCGACTCTGGGATCTTCTTCAAAAGCGCAACGAAGACGACCCAGAAGCCACCTTCAGGTATGCTGATCGGCTCGAGAACCTCCATATCTATTCAGACGTAGGCCGGACGGGGTACCATGAAACGACGGACGTCGAAGCCTTGATCGAGACAGCAAATATCCGGCTTCTCCACGGACACCCTCTGAGAGAGGTTGTTGTGGATCGTTTTCCTACAGAGCAATCTGAGCGATTGGGGAGACATTTCGAGAAGGTGATCTTCATAGATTCGAATGGTGGAGATGAAACGGGGGTTACGAGGGACGATATACTGCCGCTGTTCTGGGAGTCGTATGACCGTTGTAAAGATAGCTTTTACGCCTAGCCAAATACACTCGCATTGGTTGATTTCATACCTGGATTGTTTGGAGGCTTGCGATAAGGCGTGACCCTATCATGATGTCGTCCATAGCTTTGGTGACCTCGACGGAGTCTTGATGCGAGATTGCCGTCAAGGCAAGTCGAGCCCTCAAGATATCTGGCCCTTGTCCCAATAGATTCATCTGTGTTGTTTGGCTTAGTGCGCTGGTGATGATCGGCTGGTTTCACGCTTGCGGAACTGAACTGAAGGCAATCCAAAACAAGTGCAATTGGGAATATGATTACAGGTCGGAGTCTGGACAAAAAACAATTCGACCGAGCCGAGGTGAGGAGAAACGTTTGACTTGATCAGATTTTACCTGCACACTTTTGCCACCATATGTCCACCTAGCGCAATCCACATGGGGATAGATATCAGTACTATACCTCAGGCGTTCATCATGACCCAATCAATAGAGTGTGAGATGCGAAACAAGAGCTACCGCTAACTCATGGGGTTGCCGAAAGAGGACCCCATAGGGCTGCACCCACAATGGCAAGTGCACTTGCGCTTAGGTAAGGGTGCCATCTAGGATGATCTTCAAATCCAATGGTAGCAATTCGTAAATGTTCAAAAGTAGTATAAATGAGAGGTGATCTTCACGATGTGTTAACTGCAGAAGACCTGGCATATTCTAACCCACTCTTTTGGCGTCTTCCGAAAGGTGAAAACATGGGACGCCAGGCAGTTTCGCTTCAGTTTGCTGTTTCATTCATCAAGAGATGTTGCTTGGATGAAGATAGCGTGTTCAAAGGTCAGTCCGAGAACCGGGAACTATAAGGAATATGACGGCATTGGTCCGAAACACAACAACTTACTAGGGGTGAGACAAGCTGAATCGCGGAGTACATGTTGGATTTGTCATGGAAAGCAGTGATTTAAGTACCCTTCTCGGTGAAGATAGGTCTTGTAAATCAGGGGCGATTTCCTCCAAGCGCCAGGGATAATGGCCAATTACAGATGGCAATGAAAATGTAGGTACATCTGGGTAAAATGGAACAAGAAGGACGGTACTGTGTGGATTCCTACATTAGCAAGACTACCCGAAACCTGGTACTACGAAAGAGCAAAAAATCCGATGACAGGAAGAGAGGGACAAGCATGAAGGCCGCATATGAAGAAACGCTGTAGAGTATAGAAAGGTAGCAAAACGTCTTATGGAGATCGGAGCTCGGCTGGCGTCGCAAGACACCATCCTCCCTCCCCCTCTCATACGAAATCACCGCCGGTTCATAATTCGTCGCTCCAACGCCTCCGGAA
>JAEUWO010000523.1:0-55409 GCA_018524685.1 Podaxis sp. MADm22
CAAAGCAGCTGTTTTCCAGGGACATACCCAACTCTATGTCCTGTCTGTATGTGTGGAAAAATGTCATTTTTGCAAATAAATGTGCTCAGGACAGGCACAATACAGGAGATCTTTCATGGATATAGAGCCCCAAGTTCATGGGCTCCATTTAACGACAATGCAAATCATTCCGTAGTCAGAAAATGGGACAAGTGTTTGAGTATTTAATTTGACTGGCTTGATCACCATTTGGTTTATATGGTGCCGCCTCTGCTCTTGATTGTGGTGTATCATTCTGCAACAAAACAAGTGACAGTCATTCCAATCCCTTATACATTGATAATTGAACTAAGGGTGTTCGGGGAAACACCCGACACCGTGAATAAGCTCTTGCAATTCATTCGTTCCTGCAACAATTACCTACATGACTCACGCGACCGAAAGGTTAGGAAGTCTCGCATAACAGGTCATTCAACGGTATATCAAGTTGTTTTGCCAACGCAAATGCAGTATCCTGCGGAATAGCACATTTAAACGTTGGCGGGCCATCAATTCGGTCCGGTTGTGAAATTCGAAGGAGAAGGTGCATCGAGGCGAGTTCCATAACCTATCCAACTGTCAAAAAATCTGTGATCCATGAAAAATAAATAGACGAACTGCGTTGTAAATGGCAACTCTGCTGATTTCCATGTCCGTGTATTCTCCTGGTATCGTGAATTCCGGCGCGGGGAGTCTTGAGTCGACGTCATTTTCTTCTAAGAGAGCACCAAGAATTGCGATCATGCGGTCGACTGGAAATGGATTTGGGCCGAGGAGGTGCTGTGGGACCTGGAGAACACGGGTCGAAGTCCTAAATCAGAGGAGCTAGGCGGCTGATTTACCTTGGAGGGTCCTTTTGTCTTACTCTGCACTTTAACGACTCTTCTTCTTCGTTTCTTTTCATCCAACCCCCGCCCGAACATACGCAAGTCCGATTTTGCGGGGTTGGTAGAAGCGATGTAGGACGCGACGAGGATGAATTTGGACATGCGAGGGAGTGACGACAAATCTGCGTCTTGTAGCGTTCCGATTCCGGTGCCAGGTTTTGTGGCAGGTGAATGGATCTGACCAAAAGCTTGATCGAGAATGTTCGCATCGGGTTCGTTGGCAGCCGCCCAGTCTGCGGCGTTAGTTAAACGTGGGTGCAGGGATTCAAGGGCATTGGTGACGGTTGGATTGAAGATGCGAATAAGGCGAAGGCGGGTGTCTTCTGAAGGAATTCGAACCGCTCCATTTGAGTGTGCAGAGGAGAGGATAGGTTTGACAAAACCGGGCCAACGTGCAGCGGCTATATATGCTAGTTCGTCGATATCGTGGACGAATGGGAAGCAGACGTCGCATATCAAGGTTATGTAGTGTGCGTAGAGTTGACTTAGAGAGGGATCGTAGCAATGCGCGTACTTGGATGAGGAGTTGACGGCTTGTTGGGAGATGGAGGTGAAACGTGAGGAAAGGGTTTTGACGATGTCTGCACGTGGCTCAGCGGAGTCCTTGGGTGAGGGTAAGCGGACGCACCAGACTTGGCGAGCGGTTTCACATCGACGTAATAAGGCTCTGGGGAGGCTCCTAGTGTGGGTTTGATATCTTGCCATTGAATTTGTGAAACGAAGATAGTTGTGATGTCGAGTTGACTCTGGGCATCAAGTTTAGGACCTGGCATCTGGGGTATAAAAATGGCTCACCAGCTCGTTGAGCCGTGTCAGAGGTATAATGGAGTCGGGAAGTTTCTCCTTGAGTCGGTGTGCCTGTTCAATGGCAATGACGAATCGGATGGATCTCGTTGACTTTTCACGCTTTTTAGAGTGGAGGAATCGGAGTCCATGCAGAAAGGAGTCCCAGCTGTCGTTCCAGCGTTCTGTCATTTGTTCGTCGGGCTCGAAATCAGACAGGGAGTTCAAAATCGTGTCAAACAGCAACCGCTGAGAAAAGCAGGTAATGGCGTCGAGGTTGGCATAGTAAATGTCAAAATCGCCAGAAGATTCGCCATCGCTGGAGATACCGGAAACAGTTGTGTTGACAACAGAGACTGTTGTCCGCAAGGAGATAGGGTCACAGATATAGATGAATGGTGGTGGGTATGTCGAGATCAAGACTGATAACTCCTGAACAAAGTCTTCATAACCGAAGGTCGGTGAGGCCATGACGCGTTTTTCACGAAGTTTTACGCGTATGCGGTGAAAGGCGAGATTGAGAGATGCTCAGCACGTTGACTGAACGTCGGTTGTGAGTGCTTTGCGTGACAGCGAGTCAGAGTTGTTGAGGGCGGCAGAAAAGAGGCCTCGCACTGACATGTTGAAGTAGGAGTGAGAAAAGACAGAGTCCTCTTAGGGTAGGCAATCTTAGCTGCAATCAATGGTTTCCAAGTGACTGAGAGGACAGACCTCGAACAAAAGAATGACAAGGGAATGCCGCCAACATAGAGACGGCCGTAATGAATGTTTGGCACCGTCCCTGGGTCCAAACACAAACTCTCGCCTTTCGTCATTTCCAGAGGCACCGTGCCTGAACATAAACTGTCGTCTCACAACACAGGTGCGACAGAAATCATGTTTTCCTTCTGAGTTTGGTCTTACACCGTGGCCCCTTCCAGCTACAGGTATTCCACTGGCCCACCTGCGCATCTTCTGGTCGTGATTGCATTTCGCTTCGCCGGCAACGAAGCCCCAAGGCGGCCAGGGTGCATACACGTTCTTGGGAGAAGAGAAGCTTAGCAACCCCGCTGGACAAAATATACTGGCGCGTGAACACTTATATTGAGTGGCTCTTAGCCCACACTTCCGCTGTCCCTTCAATCCCGAATCCTTACCTCCCCCAGTATGCCAACAAGGTCGTCAACAGCGCCGTCCGAGACCTCGACGCGTGTCTCACGCTCAACGGCACAGTCACGGAAGTCTCTCAACCCCAACAATCTTCTAAGTCCAACCAAACCCCGTGCATCTTCCACGGCATCATCACTAGCGAGTGGCAGCACGACTGTGAGGTCGGGCCTCAAGGCTCCTGCTAAATCCAAAGATGCGATGCCAAGGCCACCTCCATCTACCTCTTCAAATCGCATTCCCTCTACCCCCTCCATCTCATCCCGTCGCATTTCAGCTCCGGCGCAGAGCTTCCCTCGTGTGGACCCATCAGATTCTACTCCCTCACGACCAGCCAGACAGAATGGTGCTCCTACCAAAGCACCAGGCTCTGTAGAAGGTCCCGTCAAGATCGGCAGATCGACTTCTATGTATTCCCCCAAATTGATCAAACCAATTCTTGAGTCGCCAGCGACTGCCCCGGAAACATCTTCTCCCAGACCGCGGATAGTATCCATGACTCCACCTCGGCGTACTACTGCTCCAGGAGGTACTGTAGCAACACCTCCGTCCGCGGTGAAGTCCCCTTCGGCATCGTCAATAATCTCACCTTCGCCCTCCCCTGCAATCAGTTTCACCTCACCTAATCCTAAAGCTAAACCTAGGGTTGAGATGAACGCGACTACGCCACAGAATACACCCCCGAGGATGAAGAAGCCTGGCGCGTCTTTGGGAAGCACACCTTCGAAGACACCTCGATCGCTCCAGAAGGGTCGCAAGGTGTCTGATCCTGTGGTTCTCGAAAGCAGGACCTCGATGGATTCTGCGGACAGTTTGAACAAGGCACTCTCGATTTGGGAGGGGGAGGATATGATGAGTATGGATATGGTGACGGATGCGAATGATGGTGATGTCGATGAGGAAGTGTGTTTTTCATCTCTTATCTCTCTTTCTCGTCGCTGATTACAGGGAGTAGATGAACTCGGCGTTGAACCAAGTACTCTCGATGCACACACGCAAGATCTTGCACTATAAGCGCCTCTTGGAACGCGCCCAAGCTTCCACTGCCGCTCAGCTTCACGCGCTGCAAGCCGAAGTCCGGATGCTCAGAGATCAAACTGGTTCAAACCGGGAAGGTTATAACACCCATCAGCTCCAACTGAGTGCCGATCCCGAAGAGTTCTGTGTCTGCGGCGGCAAAAAGAGGAAGGATTTCTGGAGTGGCTATCGGGAAGACGAGGAAGAAGGCGATGGCGACATCGATCCCACGAAGGCTCTGCGCGGCGATGGTAAAGGTACCTTTAATGAAAAGGAGATCAGGAAGGCTTTACGTGGGTTGAGTCGGGAAAATCGGATGAGGCTTATTGCTCTCATCCTCGAATGTGAGTTTAAAACGAATTTCGTTGTTATGATTGTTGATGGATGTCCTTCAGCTTGTCTACCCGGTGATATCCGTTTGCAGATTCTTCTCCTGGAGAAGTATCTGCGGTCAACGTTCGATATTATGGGCCACCTTGCCCCTGATATCGCCTTCCGGATCCTAAAATATCTGAGTGTGAAAGAATTATTGAGAATCGAGCCTGTGGGTTTATAATTTTTTCTTTTGGTTCCGGCCACTTGACACCTCTTTAGGTATCCAAGAAATGGCAAGCCATGGTTCACCATCCAGCCATCTGGAGGTATCACTGTCTGCGCATCACCGCCACCGATCCCATGCCGCTCAAGCCGCCCGCACAACCTGAGGGCTGGTAAGAGAACAGTACCGTACATTCTCGAAATCTACCTAATGGCATCATGCAGGGAGCCTCTGTATCGCTCGCTTCATCATCGGGAATCCAACTTCCACTACGGACTACCTCAATCTATCCGGTTCTTGAATGGCCACACTAACTTCTGTACTACGTTGTTGTTGCGTGGAAAGAGGTTGATTAGTGGGAGTTATGACGAGACTATTCGGTTCTGGGACATTGAGACTGGGGAGATGAAGAAGTGTTTGCAGGTGAAGAAGCCCGTTAGTTGCGTTGATTTCTTGGCGGAAGAAGGTACGTTCCTCGCACATTGAGCTTTGTGCTACGAGAAAGGCTTATGTGTTAATGCAGAGGTCTTTGTTGTTGGTTTCCACGATGTTGGGTAGGTTTACCATCAGGTCCTTCCTCTATCGGTGCTGATTATTCTGCCTAGTCGCGTACACTTGTTTTCATCTGTGACCTTTACTCCAATACAACAACTCGCTGGTCACCTCAATGGCATTCGCGCCGTCGCGCTCTCATCAAAAAATCTTGTCTCGGCTGGCGCCGATAAGGCGCTTGTATGCTGGGACTGGCGTGCAGGGACGAAGATTGTACGATTTGGCCAACAGACTACAATCAACATTGGTGTGCAAATCATTGCTGGTGACGGTGGAGGTGGCAATGGAGAGGAGGGTGAAAGGGTTGTGAGTGTTACCATTGATGGCATCGTAAGGGTGTTTTCCATTAGTGAGTACTCGGCTTTTACTGGAGTGCGTTCATTGTGTTAACCTGATCCTTGCTGTATAGAGCGGAGGGAGATGATCTCCCAGTTCAGGCTTTCCGAGCTTGGAGCCGGAGATCCCGTGTTAAATGCGAAACTCCACAATGTCGGTGCTGCGCCGAATAACATGCTGCAGTGGTTTGCGGCGAAGGGTACTCAAATGACTGTGAGTGCACTCGATTGAGCCTTTCTGTTCACTGACCCCCGTTCCCCTGAAGTGCGCTACAAAATCTGTTATCATGCACCTCCAATGGCAAGAAGGTGAAGAGAAACCCATTACCACAAGCCCAAGCTTAGGCGCAAGTACATCATCTATCTCCGCTCGTATCCGCACCCCTTCGGCAATCGCAACACCACAACGACGTACTTCCCTTGCATCGCCCTCACCCCTCCCATCCATTAGCTCTAAACGTTTGAGCATGAGCACCAATTCTGCTCGATCATCCCTAACCCCATTAAGTCCATCTCCCCGCAATTCCACACCAGGCCCGGGAACACCATTGTTCCCGATTCATTTCGGCAGAGCCGCGATATTGACTGCTCCACCCAAGTTGGTGGCAATTGTTGAGACGCCAGATGTGGCTGTCGGAGCGGTGGACCCTAGGAAGAGGAGAGTTGTTACTGCGACTAGATTCAGTTCGCGTGCAGGCGCGGATAGGAGGATCTTTTTGTCCACACATCAGGATAAGGATACACTTGCGCCTTCTGAGTCTTTGGTGCAAGCTGGTGTGAATGGCGATGTTCGTGAAGTTGAGGAAGGGGAGAGTAGCGGGAATGGGTTGGCTACGGTGCAGGAGGACGATGAGGAAGCGAAGGTGGATATTGATACGGATGTTACGGCTTTGTCGGGTGCCTGGGCTGCGTTGGCGCATACGAATGGAAACTTGAGCATGGCGGTGAAGGGGTTGAAGGGTCAGGTGCCACCCAAGTTTATGGGTCTTGCGACGCCAGAGAAGAACCCGATGTCGATGCAGTTGAGCCATGAGGAAGTGGTTGTGGGATGTGCGGATGGGACGATTTAGTGAGTCTTCGTCGTATTTGAAGTTGATCTTTTGTATATTGACTTGTTTTGCAGTGTGATGAGTTTCGTAGGGTATGATTACAAGAGGGAGAAGAGTACAGGGATGGAGGAGTATGTGTTTGCTGAGGACAGGGATAGTGGGAGCGAGAGTGAGGAGAGCTGTGAATGAGCCAAATGAAACATCTCATAGGCCAAGCGGTGATATGTCATTCGCGAAAACGCTGTTTTCGGTTTGCTCTTTGTTCTCGTTTTGGACTGGGACTGGCTGGACTGCGGATCTGAATACGTCTGGCACGTTAATACACCACACTCGTTTACATGCTATCGATATCATGATGATTTCTCCTGTAGCTTACAGCCTAGTATTAGATTTAATTGAGCTGTTTCGGACGATAGACTCAGGGATGTTCCACTGGGGTAAGGATGCGTGTTGCGTTTTAGAACGAAACTTGTAACAGCTTGCCTCGTAAGGCTTGACAATTACCAATAGCACGAGCTGATCCTAAGACAAACGAGAACATCAGAGGTGACCCTTGTGTAGCATGAATATCAACTCTTCACATTCACCTTGACGACGTTTCTGAAAGTCATCATTATTCCTCAGTCGACTCACGAAGCGTGGGTTTTCTTATGGCGACAAAGCACGGCAACGATCCTAGTATTAAAGGAGGAGACCTCTGCGACGGCATATATGATCACTGTTGCCTTGCAACAGTATTGTGTAGCATCTGGCGTAAGGGAGAACAACCATTGGCATATCATTTACTTGGGACCGGGAGGGATATATGAAGCCGTTTCATGCAATAGTTTCCTGTAGGCTGGACCCCTTCACATTTCTCAGGAGAGCAGGCAGGCCCTTTTTCATTCCCCAAGACCAAGTCAGACAGGTTCTGTACTTGCAGCCCACCAGCGATTATCACCATCAGACGACAGGTTTCGTTCAATGGCCAGCACAAGGCACAACAATCATTCCTCCTCTTCTGTGGCCAAGGACTCTTTTGTGCCTCCCCCAACGACGAGATACTGTTGTTTCATCATCCCGTCGAGAATTGCTCTCTTCGTGTTCTCTGTAATTCTGTGCCTGTTCGGAGTTGGATATGGGGTGGTTGGGTGGGTCATAGCAGATAAACTTGGTGCGTGTATTGATTGCATTGTCTTTTGAGATTGTACCAATTGCATCGCCTTCAGACAAGCAGTTGGCTGAAATAGAGCGCCTCGCTCTGTTCTTCCACATTCTGATTTATTTTCTGCTAGCAATTTTCGCCATCGTCGGGTAGGGCTCCTTCGGCACTAGTCCTCATTGTCGGCTGATATGTCTACCAGAATATATGGCGTGGTGCAAAAGGTCGCACGATACACCTCGCTTTTCGCGTCCACGGTTATAGGGCAGCTCGTCTTCAACATTGCGTCAGGAGCGCTCTGCCTTTATCTTCTCTTCCGCACTGGCTCCAATGGAGACCCAAGTCAGGGTAATTATAGACAATGCATGGATGTTGTCGTGGCCCACCCCAACGACTTCTTCCTGCGTAACTTGTGTGAGCGGTCGCCACTGATGAAGGGGCTCAGCGTTGGTCTGTTTGTGTTCATGTGGTTGACCGAGATCAGTGAGTAGTTGGTCGATATGGTGATGTGTTTCGTGTTGACTGATTTGTTTCATTCAGTTGCAGTAATTGTTTCGAATCAGTATTCTTCACAGTTGCACGAGGAGGCGGCACAGATGGAGATACTTAATCCTCGCCCTCGAGAGTCGTTTTACTGTTGATTGTGTAGAGCGTGATAAGTTAGGAAATGATATTGGTTGTGTGCGGATAGTTCGGGCCGGGTGTGGCCGTGTAGACGGGTGGTGATCGACCCTGGCGCGTGTTGAGTTGGGATAGAAGTCGACTGTGAACTCATGGTCATCACTCCAGCCAGGAATGCTCCATGTTACGCACATTTCTAACCCCTTTGCGTGCTCGTTTCGACACCTCTCCTCGTCTGCCACCTCAAAATACGCCCGAAATCCATCAAGATGAACTGACCCCAGAGGACTTTGCCCGTGATGTTCTGGTCGAGTTGATGCGCAATTCCGTTGAAGAGTTGAAGCAGGCAGAATCGTTTGACGACAGAATCAAGGTCTGTATGAGCCTTGGTATAATGATTCATAATTTTCATCTGGCTGTCTCTCAGATTCTGGCAGAGATTCATAGGATCATGAGCCAGAATTCATATACCAAGGATGTGTTCCGAGAAATGGACGGTTTCCTTAGTCTATACAACGTCCTATCAATGCTCAGGACCTCCGATAGCTCGAACAGGGAAGAAGAGAATAAGAAACTTCATCGTGTTCGGTTAGTGTTGGAGATTATGTCAGATGCGACATTCGAACACGATAAGAATGCGAGGTTCTTCAAGGTGTGTCCACTGAAACAACGTTGACTGGGCGTTTATTCACGCCACTTATAGCAGGAAATTGGCTATGCGCCTCTGAGTCATGCACTGCAAGGTCTACCAGTGGAAGTGGAAACGACGAGCGCTGTATTGGGACTGTTACTGTCCTTCATACTTCACGATTTCGCCCTGGACTCTATATTCAAATCTCTGAAAGACACAAACATTGACGACATTGACGGGGTTATTGCCAAATACGAGCCTCATCTCCAATTCATCCATCACCCAGGTGCTTTGCCACTTCTCTGGACCCTGCATCAACGCGTCTGGACGTGCCCTTCTATACGCTACGGGTTCTCGAAGATATTAGGACGCCTCGCAAGCGCCGGCCATCGTAACCTTGTTGTGATGAGCAACGCTGGTCTCGTTATTCCTATCTTTGAGCATTTCTGCTCCTCTAAGGGTGATAAGAGCGTGCCTGAGAAAGAACGACATGCATGGCAAAAGCTCCTGCGTCGCTTGTTGGAGCTCGGCTCAGAGCCAGCCCACGCCCGAGCAATTCTGCAGAAGGCAGTTCAGCAAGGTGATATTTTGGACCCCGAGATGTTGGATCTTATACGCTATGGGATGAAATCACGCTGGGTTGATCATTTCTCTATGGAGTCCCCTTCTGCCTTGGTGGTTACCAATGAAGACACCAGAGGCTTGCCGGCCTCAGGGATCACCTTCATGGTAGGCAGTGGATCTTCAGTTCACAGAAGCGTTTTGCCTGGGAAACTCATATCAGCCTCTTTAGGCTTGGATCTTCCTCGCTCACCTCCCTGTCCGAGGTCCTCTAACACTCTTTAGCGCCGCTCTCGATTCAAAGCCTCTCCTCACCCTACGTGTTCGATCCGATGGGAAGCTCGAGTTCTCTACATCGTCAAGCCATGATTCTGTCATCTTTTCCAAGGCTACCCTTCGCAAAGCGCGTTGGATTCACCTTGCCCTTGTACACTATCCTAGCCGCTCTTCTAACCCCAGCATTCGTACGATCATCCCCTCTTTGCATATCCAAACGCGTTAATCCTCGTGTCTAGGCCTCTTCGTAGATGGTGTCATTCAAGATGGCGTTAACTGGGCTTATCCAAAGCCTGATCCCCGGGCCCAAGTTATCAAGTATATAATTGGCAATGGTACAACAAGCAAGTCACCAAGCTGGTGCCTATCGTCCGTCCATCTCATGGCAACACCCGTCCGTGAGCCACATTTCGCCCTTTCTGAGTTACCTATGTTAACTGACCGTGGTATTAGTCGATGATCTAATACGATTCATTCATCATCTCGGACCACGATACGTTGGGAATTTCCAAGACTCGGCTCTGATCAAATTCCTGACATACGAAGCTTCCACCTCGTTGAACATGTTCCTCGCTACGATCGGTCCCAAGGGTGGCTCACAAGTCGACGGGTCACCAATACTCAAGGTCGTCCGGCACGGTATGGGCCTGAATGAATCACAAATTGTGTTTACGATCAGTGCTGCGACTGTCCCTCACGCGGGTATTACGGAGGAGTTGCCTGCAACTGGTATTGTAACGCGTTCGGTCACAGAGGGAGATGTGTATACGGTCAAGGCAGAGTGTTTCGATAATGCCATTTGGGCGCTTGGGGGTGCTGCGGTAGTGTTGAGATTGGTGCAATTAGCGCAGGTGTGTGCTTTCCTCTTTAATTCATCACGTCTCAGCGCTGACTACGGGTAGTCACCACACGAACTTTCGCGTACCCTGAGTATCTTGACTGACGGTCTCAGAAATAGCTGGCAAAACTCGGAGGATATGGAACGTTTGCGTGAGTCTCTGTATTCAGAATAATTCCTGTTGTTTCTGAAGAGCGAGACTAGGCGGCTATGAGATCCTAGCTGATATGCTGCGGAGAAAGAGTCAGCATATCAATCTGACCAGCTTTGAGATAGTGTTCGAATTCCTCGGGATTAATCCCCGCACACCAGAGTATGTACTGCCCCATTATATGTACTTGGACACAACCTGAATCGCTCTTCAGGCAATCAACTGTGGTCAATCTAGGGGCGTATCGTGCCATTGCGCTTGACTTTGAGTTATGGTCCCGCACTCGTAAAGAGATACAAACCGTTTACTTCGAGCATTTCACCACCCTTCTCGAGACAAGTCGTTACAAAGCCTTCAACGTCACCCAAAGGTTCTCCAAATTGAATCTAGTCCGCAAGCTGTTGTTTGTCCTTCAGACAGACTGGTTTGCTGCAGATATGACGCGTCAAGTGATTGAGACGTTGGGTGTTGTATGTCGGGCGGATTTCTCAAGAGATGGAGCTATCAAGCCGGTTGTGTCGCATTTAGCTGCCAATCTTCACGAAGGTGAGCTGCTACTGCCTTTGACGTTGGATCTCTTGCTGACATTGGTAAAGAACTCGTTCCTGCAGGGTCTCCTCGCTCAACCTTCTCTCGGATTGATTCCAATAACTCCCGAGCGAAGTCCGAACAGGTCCTCCAACTCCTTGTGTCCATCTTATCCACCAAGCAATATTATGTTAAATTCATTGCTGCCCTGCCTCTCACTCGTATATGCCTTCTTTTACTTGGCAATCATCCCTCCTCTGCTGTTGCAACTCAAATCCTCAAACTTTTAGACATCAGCATTGGGTTTTCCCCCTCTTTCACGCGCAAATTTGAGTTGGTTAGCGGATGGAACGTCCTCAAGACTGTGCTCCCGTATTCCTGGAACGCCGAAGTCAACGACGCGGCTTTCAATCTTTTGATGGGGCACGTCGAAGGTTCTCAGCAACAGAAAGACGGCCCCACAATCAAATGTCCCCAGATCGTACCAACTATACTCTCCGCGCTCCAAACAGGCCTCGTTGCTGTGGCGTCTTCTGCTCACCTACCAGACGATGCCGAGACGCAATCCGTCCAAATATCTGCCCATTCCCCCATGACTCCGGATGAGCCTGGGTCTCGACCACTCATGTCCCCAACTGATCAAGTAGCCACGATTGAAGCGCTCACAGAGGAATTGCTCAACCTCCATTCTACATTGGCACAGTTCCGGTCGATATTCCAGTCACAAATTACGACGCAACTCTTCATTGACGGGTATAAGAGTTTTGTGAAAAAATTGGCTCAGGCTCCGGACATCAATGCGAGGACTTTAAGGATTTTAGAAAAGTTAACGCATTTCGGGTTGGCGCTAGCTTTGGATAATGCCGTTGCTGGGTCGCAGAAACGCGAGGTTCGTGGTCGTTTCTCATTACCAGGACGATCTATCTGAAAGGATGTTATTTTCAGATACTGGACGTTATACCTACAGCAGAGGGAATCCTGAACCCCAGCACAGAACGGACATCCATCGACCCGAGTCTCGTCGCTGATACGAGGACTGTGCGCCAGCGCATCGCTTCGGCAAGGTTTAGCTTGCAAGTTGGCGAGAGGACGATTATCAAGATCGTGTCCAGAATTGGGGAATGGAGGAAGACGATCCAGGCATCTGAGAAGAAGAGGTTGCGGAAGTCAATACTGGATCTGTAAGCTCTTCCCGCACTTCTCGGTGGCACTCGTTGACCTTTCTTGGACAGTCGTGAAACACGGCGTCAGGTATCACAACTTCAAGAATGGACGCAGCTGCTTGCTTCGGAGCGCGGTCTCTGGCCGACTCAAGAGACGAGGTTATGGAGATTGGACGAGACGGAGGGACCTCATCGGATACGGTTCGTGACCCCTTAGCTTAGCTTAGCCTCCACTGATCGTTGTATTCGTGGCTAGGAAGAAACTTGAGCCTGAAGTCGACAAGGCTCCAAATTCAAGGGCGGATGTTGGTGGATGTAATGCGCGAGATGTTCAAGCACCGCAGGTCGAGGCGAATCAGACTGCAACGGAGCTACCGCCTTGGGCCGAGTCTTATGAGATCTCGTCTACTGAAGTTGAAGGTATATTCATCATGTTTTATAAACACGTTGCGTTGCTGAAGATGACAATAGAGCCTTCTCTTGCGGAAGATATTGTGGATGATAAGCTACGCCGTGTACGACATGAACTTGAGCCAGGGGATGTCATAGAAGCAGTCGCAACGATTGCGCGTATTGCTGGTGTTGACTCTTCCCGTGAGCTTTCATCCGCCCCCTGATTTTTTGCACTGATTCAAAGGGATTTGTAGCCGGTTTGTTAATTATCGGGAGGACGCACCTATATATGCTCGATGGCGTTGTTGAGAATGACGACGGAGAGATCATTGATGCCCATGATGCACCAAAACGTTTACTTTTTGTCCCTGGAAGTATTGTGGAGCTGGATGGACCGCAGCGGGCCCGGCGATGGTGTGTCACAATTTAACTCAGGTCTCACCCACCCTAACAACCTATCAATAGGGCTCACAATCAAGTTGCAGCATGTAGTGAAAAAACCTTTCTCCTACGCGACGTAGCGTAAGTATTCCTCTCTCAGGTTCCCTAAACCTCTCAAACCTGTTTTTAGCCTTGAGGTATACTTCAAAGATAGCCGATCGCTGTTGATGGTGTTCCTGGACAGAAAACGCCGCTCGGAGGTGAATCACCGTTTGTCAAACATCATTAACAAAAATACTGTACAACACCCGTCGACTTCCTCCGGACTTCTCCGTACGCCTGGTCCATTCAGTAGTCGATTGTCTACAGGCCAGAGCTCAAGGTCATTGTTGGGTTTCAAGCCGGATGACCTGGCGACTGCAACAAGGAAATGGCAGGCAAGAGAGATCAGTAATGCAAGTTTTCTTGTTGATACTTCTATATACCAGGTTAACATGACTCAATTGCAGTTTGCATATATTAGCATCCTAAATCAGGTATCGGGACGGACACCTAGCGACGCGACTCAGTATCCTGTTTTCCGTACGTTTCTCCGATGGTGTCTCCACATCTAGTTGATTGACCGGGTTGTACAAAGCTTGGGTCTTACAGGACTATACCTCAGAAACACTTGACCTCACGTCCACTTCATCCTATCGAGAGTTCGTTACCCTTTCTTTCCAGAAGAGTCATAGGAGTTGACCTCCACTCGCAGTCTAACAAAGCCCATGGGCGCCCTGACCCCAGCGCGTAGAGAGGCAGCGAGAACGCGTTATGAAAACCTAGAGAGTGTAGGCGAGAAACCATTCCACTATGGCACGCACTTCAGCTCTTCAATGACCGTCTGCCATTTCTTAATACGTTTGGCACCTTTCACCAATATGTTCAAGACACTGCAAGGAGGGGACTGGGATCTACCGGATAGGCTTTTCAGGTATCCTCATCTTTGCCATGCCGATCAACAACCACATTGAATATCTTCCCTAGTGATTTGGCTCGAGCCTACGAATCGGCTGCGCATGATATCCGTGGAGATGTGAGGGAGTTAATACCGGAATTTTTCACCTGTCCCGAGTACGTGTATCTTAAGCTTAATGTGCCATGAGCTGACCTCGGATCATCAGATTTCTCGAGAATACGGCAAACCATGACTTTGGCATCCAACAAAGCACGGGGGAGAGAATTCACGATGTCAAACTGCCACCGTGGGCGAAGGGTGACCCTCTATTGTTTGTAACTCTGCATCGTCGGGTAAGCAGATATGCTTCATCATCATGTATCTTCTCGAACACACATCCAGGCTCTCGAAAGCGACTATGTTAGCGAGAATTTGCCCGCGTGGATTGACCTTATATGGGGCTACAAACAGCGAGATCCTGAGTCACTTAACGTTTTCCATCCTCTCTCATACGAAGGGGCTATCGGTACGTTCAGGTTGCTCCTCCCCCCGAATAAATGCCCATTAACATTAAAGATTTGGATGAGATCAAGGATGACCTTGAAAGAGAGGCGACTGTCGGCATTATCCATAACTGTAAGCAACTTTTTGTTTTCACTTGATGGGAAAACCTTATCTACACCATTTCCTGGTAGTTGGGCAAACCCCACGAAAATTATTCACCGCTCCTCACCCACCAAGGTACAACCACGGTCTGCCAACCTTGCCCCTTGGAACCCTACATGGTATTGAGGAGGACTCCCAACTTCTCACTCAAGCACCTCGATGCTTCCGAGGTTAGTGCAGCGGTATCATCCTCTTTTCTCCTATTAATCCTTGCTTGGTAGATCTGGGCCCTACAATTCCTGTTAGAGAACTTTTGCTGGATGCCTTGAGCGACAAAGTGATACCTTGCCCTCAAGGATCTCTGACTGTTCCTATGTACCCCCATGAGCAAATTGAGTGGAACTCCGAGAGAAGAGAGATCCGGCTATTAGTTGATCACAAAGTATGTGGACTGATCTCTAACTTGGTGGAACTTTTTCAACTCAACCCCCGTCTGTAGGTTGCTCAAGTGATCGAGAATGCACCTTGCAATTGCGTGACCTTCGTGGATTCTGATTGTCTCGTCACCGGATGGAGCGATTACACGGTCAGGCAATGGAGACTATATCGTGGTGGCAGTACCATCTCCTCCAGCTCCCTCATTCAACCCTCAAGTGGCTCTGGAAAGCTAACTATGTCTCTATCGCACATCATGCGAATCCATACCGATGAAGTAGTTTGTGTCGCTGCTTCGAGGACCTGGTCCATCGTGGTTTCAGGTTCTAAAGATGGCAGTGCAGCAATTTGGGAGCTGAATCGGGGAGGATACATGCGGTCGATCTGGCACCCCCAAGACGGCAAGGCGATGACGACTACGATTAATCTAGTTGCCATCAATGAAAGCACGGTACGCCTCGGATTAGACTCCCCGCTCTTGAACTAAACACAATCCTGTCGTTCAGGGATACATAGCCACTTGTTCAAACACGACTCTTTTCCTACATACCATCAACGCCCGACCAATCGCGTCTCTCGACCTCACTACATTGCCTTCATATTATTCGCCTTTAGTCCCTTCAGTAACTGCGCTGGCTTTCCATGAGAGAGAATACTCACATATGGGAATCCTCGGTACGGGCTCCCCAGACGGATCTATAACCTTGTGGACATGGAAACATGATAACAAACCCAAGAAGGGCGGCGGAGAAAAAACGCCTCCTAACCAACCAGACCAGCCAAACTGGGTGTTCGCCGAAGTCAGGCGGATGAAAGCTCGCAATCTGCCAAACGGAAGACCACCTTGTATCACAGCGTTGAGATTTTCGGGGTCAGTTTTTCATACTCTTGGTGCAACGGTTTTGCTCAGGGCTCTTAACAGCGAGAAAATGTATCACGGGGAAGAAACTGGCAAGTCATTCACTTGGACCCTACCAGATTCGGATTAGCATTGGACGTGCCCACCACTCGATCGGATAGCCCTCGATCGGCCAACCTAATTCTCCTGTTCCTTTCTAACTCACAAAGGAACTCAATGTTACAATATTCGTTGCTTCCACCCCCTGGTTGCTTGTGGTCGTTCAAATATGATCCCTTCTTGGCTTCGGCCGCTCATAGTCAGGCTGATGCCTCCCGTCACTACGCGCTCTGACCAGAGGATGAGGAGTCACTTGTTCCCATATATCTAAAACGCCTTATTACATTGTCTACAACATTTGGGTCATCTGTAATCATCCTTTGCACAATTTCTTTGATTTCTTTGTGCACCAGTCGTGTAAAACTCATCCAGCACGGGTACTCGACTGTCCTTGCTATCCGGGAGTAGGCATAATCGCTCCCTCTTTTGCTTGTTGTATTCATGGTGCTTCGAGGATGCGATGAGACGAATACGATACAATCCGCCCTATGTGTACACGCAAGTGATATGAGGTTACGAGAGGCCTAGATTCCCTTGGGCAACGCAAGGGTATGCACGATAGAGGGTCCACTCTCTTTCTTCCGATATCACAAAAAGCCCGTTGCCTGCCAGTCTCCCCAGCACTGCTCGAACTTCTGCCAAGTCATCTTTAGAGTCGAGTTCTGAGATAAGTCAGATCAGTCATTTTCAGGCTTGGCTGATCAGCGTGTCGTGCCTACCGTGAAGAACAAAATATCTGGCTACTTTCTGTTCCCCAGGATCAGGAGTAATCGTGACACCCGTCTTGAGGCTGTCAATGCACCTCAACAACCGTGAGCGATGCAATCCTTTCACGGTCGTTCCTGCTTCGGTTATGCTTCGCCAAGCTTCCGCGACAACTTCACCTGTACCTTTGTCCTCCTGCGCGTTAATATCTACTCCATATGTAAAAATCCATTTGGTTGGGTTGCCCACAGCCAACCCAGTGTTCGAGTTTTCGTTTCTCAAACCTTGATTCTCGACCTCAAACACAACCTCACACGTCCGCCTGTCGAGAACATCGAGGCGCTCGACAAGTGCGGCTTCACGGGGACTACGGTTTTCGCGCAGATGAGTGTAGGATGGGTCACTGAAGGTCGAAGTCGAGTCTACGTCGTAAAGTGCGATCCAACTGGGTTTCTTTCCATCGCTGGCAGTGTATCGGGCGCCAGTGAGGAATGCTGATAGATGATTGAGGCGGAGCGGTATATGTTCGTTGTTATACCAATCTGTTTCAATGATTTGATTGACTGACGTAAATAAATTGGGACTGTTTGATCTCACCATGGAATTCCTCCAACGAGACTTGCCCAGGTTCGGATAAAACTGCAAGGAAACCTTTAGGCATTGCAGATGATGAAAGACGGTCAGCGCTGGATACTGCAGGTAAGTAGCCTGACGATGATCCGGTCTGGGCGGCGGCCATTCGTCCACGTGTCTGTGTGCGTCAGCTCCTTGCTCCTTGAATAAGACCATTTATCGTTCGCGTCAATGTCTCCCATGCTCTCCCATGTCAAGGGCTTCTTAGATACCCGCCGCCATGGAATGAAAAATCCATGAATATACTCTGAAGGCCTTCGCCCCTGTCGGCAGCCGAATATATCTTTTTGCCGCTCCCTGCACCGGGAGGGTCTCAGCAATGATCGCAGCAGAGATCATGCACAGGAATAGTAAGGTTTTCAACAATCCTTGGGGTTAAAGATTGATGGGGATAGAATCGGATGAGGCGCCATCTACTTTGGGATAGGTGTATCATTGCAAGCAGAGAATCCAAGCCTAAGATAGACTGCGTCTTTCGGAGCACACCGCACTGTCGTCGAAGCGACCGCTGTTACTGAAGCAGAGACCCACAAGCAAGGGAGTCTCGCCTGTGCCCCTTACTCCCATTCGCCGGCGTTCGTTTACGTGTTACGTGTTTGTGCATGCCACCCACGAAAACCTCGCACCGACAAAAATAAACCCCTCATGGGATACTATTATTGAGCACATGATGAATCTCGCCTCCACAATACGGGAACCGGAATTCAGCGAAGAACACAAACATTGAATGCGGAAGGTTGAGAATAATTAGAAATCATGGAGGCTGGGTTTTGCGGCTCTTCGTTTCGCCCACCGCCCTTATGTCCACTGGCATACTGAATCCTGATAACTACCTCAGTCATTTATCTGCAGCGGACGCCTTTCAATTTGAAGTTGCCCGAAACCTCTATCTAGCTGTTCTTGGGGTAAGTTTCTCTGCGAATGTCGATTTAACTGCCGAACAAGTGCTGATACCTCTAATGCTCGCTACCATAGGCTACGATATGGGATATCCTCGTTTACATACCGGATGACATCCGAATACTGCGAATGCAAAGGGGCATCGGAGCTGTCAATGTGTGCTTCGTAACATCACGGTTCGTCCCTACCTCCCCTGTCGCCCGCGGAACCTAAGCGGAACAGACTTTTCGCACTTTGTTATGTTCTACTCTCTGCTCTTGCGAAAAGTAAGGAATACATACCCCCCGGCTATCTACACACTAACTTATTCTTTAATCTCCTAGCTGTTCCCTTGGATAATTGTGACCCCATGTTCATCAGTATAGGTTGTTGTTGCATCCTGTCAATCTCATCTTCCTCTTTTCTCTTCCTCCGTCGTGTTCAAGCAGTCTACGCGGACAATTGCTGGGTCAAGCGCGCCTTTTTCGCCCTGTGGCTCGTTGATGGTGGCCTGGAGTTTACGGTACCTATCGGAGTACGCGCGTCCCATATTCCAGGGACGAAATATTGCATCGACTCAGAGCCCAAGCATTACGTTATCGCGGGGGGAATCATTCCCGTTATCTTCGACACTTTCGTTTTCTTAGCGATTTCTTACAAAATAGGGACTTCGCATAGCACACAAGATGCGAGAGTATCCTGGAGCACGCTGGTATCGGGAAAGGCACTTCCTCGGCTCTCGCGAGCCATTTTGCAAGGTGGCCAACAATATTATCTGTAAGCCTTCCCGCTCTGAGCCCTTATAGACCCTGACATACGTTGCCAGAATCACCGCGGGGATTTATATCATCCTTACTATTCTCCTTGGCTTGCCATCCATCCCCCCAATATACCGAAACATGTTCGCATTCCCGTCGGTATCCCTAACCGCTTCCATGGCATGTCGAGTGTATAGAAACATGAAGCTCCTCGATCTCAACGCCGAGACGTGGCAACTTCCCGTATCCGATCTCAATTTCGCAAGAGAGAATCACGCTCATAAATATGGTCCAAATAGCGTTCCCTGTTCCTTGACCTCATCCCAGTCAATGGAATTACGCAGTCGGCTTAGAGGAACTATGTCTTCCGGTACGCTCGGCGTCGATACGGCGATCAAATCACAGAGCGCTTGGTCAGAGCAACCTGGGGAGCTCAAGATTCCAGAACGCTCACTAGCGCCTAAAGTTAACCAGTAATGATTTCGTTCTCAGCCCCTTCGAGGTCGGCCATGTTCCCGAGAGCATCTCTCCATCCACTAGACGTTGCCTGGTTGTTGTATACGTTCAATCGCTGCATCTACATTTGTTCTCAGATAGAATGTTATTTTCACGGCGAGTGTTTGAGATTTGACTGTTCAATATATTAGTAATATTACTCAATAGTATATGCTTTCAAGCTTCAGATGGGTGTGAGCACGGCGGGTTCGATGACCATGGATTAGGCTAAACGTTGCACGATAAGTGATTAAGCAACCCAGCCCGTCCGTTGCCTCCATTAGTGAATTAGATTTTGACATCCCGCGTTTTCGGACCTCTATCTTTCAAGAAAAATCATGGATAAAGGAGGTGGTCTGGCCTAAAGTTGGCCAAAGGAATGGCAAAAGCCACAACCTCGGTTCGGCAACCGCCATCTGATCCCCAGCAATGCATTGATTAAGTGTTTTCCATAAATAGGCCGCAATGCAGTTTATAATTTACTTAGAGTCTCCTAAGCTCCGAAAGTGACAGCTAACGAAGGTTTCTGGCTGTTTGGTTTACTCCAGACTCCAGCTTTATACATTCCATCCGCCATAGTGTGTCCCTATCTTGACTGAAGAGGGATCGTTTCCAAGAGAGAGGTAACCACCAACCCCACTTATATCAGTATGTGGTATTTAGCTTGCATGGTATCCGCATCGGACGGAAGCTCCGAAGCAGGATATGTCCGACTCCGGGGGGAGACACTTTATCTTGTCAAGACGGAGACACCGATTCATATCAGAGGCAAAATGTGGATTAAACCCTAAAGAAGCCATACTTATATCCCGGATAGTCAAGGACATTGTCCTAGTACGCCTTTGATCCTATGGCACAGGACACAGTCAACATATACTCTCAATCTGAGCGGTGGTATCACCTCGCTTTGCAGTATCATGGTGAAGCCTGACTGGAGCATCATAGAATGATATTACCGTGTGAGTCTGCGTGCTAATCTTGGCACGTTATTGACTTGTGTTGACTACCAGCGGCCCTCGGAGGAGATTAAAAGAACTCGACAGGCGGCGTTCAGGGTCATCATGTCCGCCCTCCCCAACCCCGACACCTATCTCAATCACTTCTCACCCTCCGAAGCAACCCAATTTGAAGCAACCAGAAACCTATGCCTCGCAGTACTTGGTGTGAGTAACTGTCCTCTCCCTCACATTGATGGACCAGTCAATGACTTGTCCCTTACTTACCACTAGGCGACACTATGGGACATCTTCATCTACATCCCAGATGACATAAGAATCCTGCGTCAAGGGCCTATTCATCTTGCGATTCTATGTTTTGTATTTTCAAGGTTAGTCCGATAATTTCTGGAGAGGCCCAGAAGCCCTCAAAAACACCTAGGCTATTTGCCGCAACATATGTCTTACTTGCGGCGATTGAGCTCAGTAAGCTTTTGTCTTCCAAGGTTAGATCTACGATTAAGGCTCCGTCGACCAGCCAGTCCAGTAGAAAACTGCAGTGGCCTGGTGATCAGCATTGGTGTAGTATGCGTCTTGGCTATTGCATGCACCTCTTTCCTATTCCTTCAGCGCGTGCGAGCGATATATGTCCACAATCGATGGATCCAAGGCGCCTTCGCTATCTTGTGGCTTGCCTGCAGTGCTGTCATGTCCACTGCCTCGTTTGCTGCAAAGTCAGCACATATACCAGGCACTGGATATTGCGTCTACTCTCATGTAGATCGTTATCTCGCCGCTGCAGGGTTCATGATAGCCTCCTTTGATACTCTTGTCTTCCTGGCGATTTCGTACCAAGTTGCAGCCTCCTACAGTAGCGTCGACGTCGGAATTACCTGGGATACCGTTGTATCAGGGCGAGCACTTCCTCGGCTTTCACGGGCTGTCCTCCAAGGAGGGCAGCAATATTATTTGTAAGCGCCGCCTTTCTTGGCCCTCCATCTATCTCTTATATTCCTCGTGTAGAATAACCATCTGTCTCAATCTTCCGGTTGCGATCCTGATTGTTGTCCCATCAACTCCTCCAATTTACAAACTCATGTTGGCGTTTGCATCGGTGCCCCTCACGGCTTCCATGGCTTGCCGAGTGTTTCGTAATATCAGGACTCACGACTTACAACTCGAGACGCAGACCCTGATATCCGATGTCAACTTTGCCACACTCCCTCCCACTCAAAAATCTACGTTGAGTCCACCAGACACAACACAGTCTGTTATGCGGTCCCAGAACCAAAATACATCTGCCGCATCATCCCGGACACAAAACACGATGCCACCCGCGTGCGACACAGCGGAACAACGAACAACTGTTGAGATCAGATTTCCACGTGCAGGTTCTGCGACCGAGCTGTCCCGCTCGAACGTACATTGCGAATATGCAGTCTAAATTTCACAAATATATTTATCCCTACGAGGACGTGCTATGTCTGCTTCTCCATCACTTAATGGGCGGTTCATTAGGTTTGCCTTCGTTACTGTATCTCATGCATGAATGGTCGACCTACAAATATATCAAGTGACTTAATCCAGCAAATGCATACAATACATTGACTCGTCACTCGGGCCTGCTGGGCTCACTGACCTACTATGTATGATGTCCCACCAGGCCCACTGGGCCTCACTTTGACAGATACTCGCACCCTCCTGGCATCTGGCACCAGTTGTCGGACGGTACGCCCAGTATCAATATAACAACCAAATCACGGGACACTTGGTCAGAGCCGACCTGGGGAGCTCAAAGCTCCAGAATGCTCATCAGCATCTAAAGTGAACCAATAATGATTCGTTCTCGATTCCTTAGAAGTCGCTCGGGTTCCTCGGAGCATTTACCCCTCCACTTGACGTTGCCTGACTGTTGTATATGTCCAATCGCTGCACCTACATGTATTGTCAAATGGGATGCCTTCCTCATGATGGGTGTTTAGGATTTGATTATATTACCGAGAAGTGTGCGCTTTCAAGCCTGACGACCATGGATTTACTAAGCATTGCATGATAGGTGGTTAAACGCAAAAGTTCGAGCTGGCCTGGCCTTCGGTAACGAACGATGTGCATGCTTGATCTCTTGGATTGTCCACGACCAGCCCCGCCTGCACAGCAGCCTTCCTCATCAGGGTTTGTTGGGCTCCCTCCCATGCATTCGGATATTTGGCATGATGCATTTCGATCAAGTGCAATGGCTTATGACTGACAAGAGTCGAGGAGCATTGAGAGGCTCTTTAATCGGAAGAAGAACCGGAGATCACATCATGGCAAAAACGTACTTGACCACTAGGCCCACTGCGAGCCGCATTGTGAAATTTGTGAAATCGGAACAGAAGCACATGCGTAACGAGAGTAAAACAAGTCCAGACTTCCTGCAAAGCAAGTACCATAAGGGCCCGATGAGGTTTGTGGAAAATCAGGAACAGAGGCAAAAGGATTTAAGAGGATGAGGGAGAAAACTTTGTACACCTATCATCCGTCATGTTATCATCCAGGTGTGCTCAGAGAACCCACAGCTTCCCCGACACTACTCTCAACTTCCCCGATGCTACCCTTGATTTCCTCTAGCTCTGAGTTCCACAACTCGAATCGCTCTTGCTGATACAGCTTCTGACCTTCAGCTAGATCAGAGGTCCTGTAAGACCAAAAGTAATGCAAGCTGCAATCGGACTCCCAGCACCAGAAGGTCTTCTTAGACCCTCTCCCTGCAACATACAGGCCTGACTGTGCTTTGCTACTCTGTCTTAGCCAGAGAATGTCCTTGCATAGGAAGCCAGGGTAGGGAAATAAGGTCAGATGACTCCTGAGACACGCAGCATTTTAATCATCTTCAAAATCTCGTCAGGTATGTGTAGTTGATCCGGCCGATAAACTCGGATTGACCTGCTGAAAGCCGTTCATGTCAAGGCGCGGAAATTCGTCCAAGGGAACCTGGCATAATAGTATACCACGAATACGCTTGAAGATGCCAGCGCGGTGCCAAGATGAAACATGGAAGGGACGACCTTCCGGGAGCAGATATGCCTCATTGAGCAGAGTTTTGCGGAAATCCACTCCTGTAAAATCTTTTAGCAGCTGGGAGTCTAAACCAGGGGAGAGACAGTGCATGCGTAGTGCTCCACAAACGTTACCGAAGACTTGCACTTTGAGGTAGGAGTTGGACGTATTCGTTTGTGTACGGCCAAAAGAGGGAATCTGCGGAACCACGCATGCCAGGTGCTAAGATCAATACTAGGGACTATATTAAAATGTGGATTAATGAAAATAAAGATATATGTTCACCTAAACCCTGAATAGTGTAGCCCCTTTCGAACTCAATGCAGCGTTGAAGGTAATGCTTGAACAAACAATTTGGCATCACAGGCAAACATGTCTGATCGTGCCGGGTCACGAAGGAAGTCATAAAATGACTTGTGGTATAATCTAAGGTTCCTCCAAGCCGATAAGCCTTCCATTTGAGCCGTTCGGTAGCTCCAGAGCCCGCGTGGTAGAAGGGACGTGTGACGTTGATGGTATCATCAAGGTCGAAAGGCTCAGGCCGGTCCTGAAAGTGGAGGACGGCATGGAGTCCGTCGCATACTGCCCTGAGTTTGGCTTCGGAGAATCCGAGTGTGTTGCTTAGATGAATTGCGCTCCAATCCACGTCGAATGAATCCAAAGGCATGGTGGGGAGAAGAAGTTGGGCGGAAGGGAGAATCCTGTTGTCAATACGTTTCATGATGAGCGAATAAAATGCGTCCAGTTCTGAAAAAAGTTGGCTTGTGGCAGTGAAAGTAGTAGGATTAAGATAGCATCTTGATATAACGGCGACAATCGCACAGAGCACCTCTTCTAGTCCTAGAAGGCTGGAGTAATCTACGAACTGAAGAACCATCGATGCGTAAATAAATAGCCCCGCTGCAGCAGCTACGAGTGTCTCCATATCCTCGTGGGATGGCCAGGGAGTTGCCATCGAAACATTACGGCGTCGAAGGATGTTCTGAAACCCGTTACTGAGATAAAGCTCAGTTTCTTGATCAATTTCGCGTGAAATGGGTAATATGGTCTGGTGACAAAGGAAGGTGATGTCCTCCCTGGAAAACGTGGCTTCAATGTGAGGCTCTGGGCGGCTGAGAAATGCCCAGCAGAGCGGTGTGGTGTGCTCCCTGACGGACGACGAGATGATCTTGACAATTTCAGATTGTGCGTCTTTACTCCTACACTCATCAAGTCCATCAATGAATATGACCCTTTTTCCAGTACCGCCTTTCCAACTCTTCCCAGTTCCTGAAGTGGTTCGACAATCAAACCCTTGAATTGCCACACCAGGGCTTTCGAGACTAGGGTCTTATCTTGACAGATTTTCTTGTCAAGCAGGTTGCGATAGTCAGGGAACTCGGTGGAGAGTTGGTATGCAAGGGAGGTAAAGAAACGGGTATGATCGTCTCGTCCGTTCATTGAGAAGAAGAATGCCGCGCCGAGTTGGCCCATGTCCTTAAGCTTCTCCACGCAGGTCTGGGCGACTGCGGTTTTTCCGACCCCAGCTGGACCTTTCATCCAATATATCGGTAAGGGATTATCGCCAAGAGATGGGACTACCCAGCGGGTGATATCTTCAATATACTGTTCGCGAGTCCCCGGAAAACATGTAGGGGGAGGGTCACGGGCCAAGGAGTCGTAAGTGGCATCTAGGATAGATTCTTTAAGTAGTATGTCAATGCCTTGAAAAACTAATTAGCATATTTAGTTACCTTGGAATCTGACAAAACGTACCAGTCAGCCCGCTCGAGATACTGAGGTTCTGGATTGAGTGATCTACAAACTGCCCATTTGTGACGAGTATGTTCTGTGCATTTGGGAAGACGGGCATTGATAAACAGCGTAAAGGTGAAGGGACTAGTCGGGCAGAATGTCGAGCACAGGTCGGTGCATGTCGTCGCTGAACAAGGCTGCATGCTGGGTGGCTAGCAGCTGCGTAGTGGCCTGACCGGCACATGACCATATCTTAGCGCCTACGAGTCTATAGAATCTTGAAATTGCTCCTTTGACAATTCTGAAAGAGAATGCGTCTAATGACGGGAATGCTTATGTAAACCACTCCCTCTGAGTGGTCCTGGGAAACGGCGTCTTCTTTCCCAGCCTTTGATTGGAGGTGTAGAGCCCAGAGTCAGTGTTGTAGCAACGCCATCTATAACACATGTCCTTAAAAGGCCAAGAAAAATCCTCCGGAAACACCAAGGAGATTATCTCCAGAAACTCAGTTTAGGGGTCGAATTCGTACCCGAGGAAGGGGTACCGAGACTTGAAAATTTATTGGATTGAACATAGCCAGAAAAACGGACAAATTTGCAGCCCTTTCGTTGCCTTCATTCGTTGTTTAAGTTTTGCCATTTTGTATCTCAGTACGTTGTCGCGCCTTAAAGTCACAGCCGCCGCCATTACCCGAGTGCTTTCAGACCTCTATCATAAGAGGCAACATACGATGGAGGCAATCTTGCCGAAAGCCCTGACCAAAGGAGCGCCAAAGCCACAATCTCGGCTCAGCAGCCCCAATGCCCAATGCCTTAATTGAGTGTTTGCTATAAATGGCCTCACGCAGTTCATAATCCACTCAGAAACCTCTCACCGCCCCGAAAGTGGAAGCTAATAAAGACTTCTCGCAGTTCGGCTTACTTCACTTCAAGCCTTACACATTCCATCTGCCAAGTGCGTCCTCACTTTGATTTCTAGTGGGATCGCGCTCAAGAAGGGTAAAGAACTATCTTGGCTTACATCAATATGTGGTATCATCTATTTTGCGTGATATTCGTCACGGACAGGCCGGAAGATCAACAGATATGTCCAAATTGGCGAGACGTTTATTTGCCAAGATGGAGAGCCACTGATCCATGTCAAAAGACAAAATACGTGTCAAGCCCTACAGAAGCCATGCTTATATCCCGGATAGCCATAGACAGTGCACCTAGGACACCTTTGATCCCCATGATGCGGGACACGATCAACACACATTCCTAACTCAAACGACAGCGTCTCCTCATTTTGCAGTATCAGAATGAAACTTGGCAAAGATCATCACAGAGTGATATTACATCTTCCGGACCGAAATGCTAATCTTGGCATGTTGTTGATTACTAGTGCACAGCGGACAAGAGATTAAAGGCACCCGACAGACGGCATCCAGGGTCATCATGTTTGCCCTTCCCAACCCCGACACCTATCTCAATCACTTATCCCCCTCCGAAGCAACCCAGTTTGAAGTGGCTAGAAACCTATGCCTCGCAGTACTTGGTGTGAGTAATACCACTCTCTCTTCGGATCGATGGACCAGTGACTTGCGTCTCGCTTACCCCTAGGCGGCACTGTGGGACATCTTCATCTACATCCCAGATGACATCGGAATCTTCCGTCGGGGCCCTGTTCATTTTGCCACTATGTTTTGTACTGTCAAGGTCAGTTCGATAGTTCTTGGGAAGGCCCCGGAGCCCCTCAGAAAGTCTTAGGTTATTTGCTGTGACCCTGGTCCTACTTGCGGTGATTGAGCACAGTAGGTATTCTGACTTCGATAAGGTTAGAATCACGATTAACGCCCCGTCGATCAGCTATCCCAGTAGTGAGCTGCAGTGGCCTGGAGATTAGCATCGGCGCTGTATGTGCCTTGGCTATTGCATGCACCTCTTTCCTATTCCTTCAGCGCGTGCGAGCAATATACGCCCACAATCGATGGGTACAAGGTGTTTTCATCCTCTTGTGGCTTGCCTACAGCGCTATCATGTCCGCCGCTCCGTTTGCGTCAATATCAGCACATATACCGGGCACTGGATATTGCACTTATACTCATGTAGACCGTTATCTAGTCGCCGCAGCGTTCATGGTACTCTCCTTTGATACCCTTGTCTTCCTGGCGATCTCGTACCAAATTGCATCTTCCCACAGTAGCCTCGATGTTGGAATTACCTGGGCTACTCTTGTATCGGGGCGAGCACTTCCTCGGCTTTCACGGGCCATCCTCCAAGGAGGACAGCAATATTATCTGTAGGTGCCCTCTCATTGGTCTGCTTTCTATCTCTGATTTTCTCTTGTAGTCTAACCATCTGCCTAAATCTTCCGCTTGCCATCCTGAACGCTGTCCCATCCACTCCTCCAATCTACAAGCTCATGTTGGGCTATGCATCCATACCTCTCACGGCTTCCATGGCTTGCCGAGTGTTTCGTCATGTCAAGACGTACGACTTACAGATCCAAACCCAGACCCTGATATCCAATGTCACCTTTGCCACCCTCCCTCCTACCCACAACTTTACGTCGAGGTCACCAGACGTAACGCACTCTGTTACGCGGTCCCAGGTCCAAAACACATCTGGCACACCATCTCAGACGCAAGACGCGGCGCCACGCGTATGCGATACCGCAGAGCAGCAGGTCACTGAGGTCAGATTTCCATGTGCAGCTTCCGCGTCCGAGGCATCCCGCCCGAGCACACACTGTGAATATGCAGTCTGAATTTCTCAAATGTCTTCATCTTGATAAGGACCTGTTGTGACTGCTTCCTCACTAGTGAGCGATTCATTAGGTTACCTTCGTTACTGTATATCATATAGTCAATATTCTTTGGCAGACCATATATTCTTGCACGCATACCCCTGGGCAAACATAAGAGATCATGCCATCGCCGTTTAGTTGCGATGCGGTTTTCTGGGCGGAGTTCTGTCTGGCTTTCTTTCGTAGCCTGTTCCCTCGAGAACGACCTGGAACGCACATCGCTAGTCTCAGATCCTGCTAAAAAGAAAAGCCGAAGCCGGGCCATACGGCGAGTCTTGTGTAAAGAGGTTCTGAGACCGACGCGGTGAACGTCATATCGAATCGAAATCCTAAACTTGTTGAGCTTTAGTGAGGCCGCACGGCCTATATTATGCAGCAGCTACTTTTAGCGCTTAAGACAACTCCAGTGACTACCGCGGCGACCACGAACCATTATGCTTAGGGATGCCAAATGTTTGGATGTCAGATGTTGTCTTCGTGTGTCCACCTGTTCGGATGCTGGTTTCCTGGCGTTTGTTTTCATTGAACCTTTTAGAAACCAATATCCAACCACTATTCCTTCAGCTTTAATCATAATGTTTTTGCTCGAGTCCAGGCCTCCGTCCAGCTGAACTAACTATAGGCAGGAACAAGAACCAGGAGTGAGTTGAAGTTGGTCTTCCGCCGAGAACGGCGTAGGGAAAAGCCAGAACTGGACTAGACTTGCGAGCTATTTTTGGCCAGGAAGGAATGCATAATTATAGCTCTGTATTCTCTTGAGATGCATCGTAGCCGTGAAGTACGCAATCCCTGCCAAAAAGCTGACAATCGGCATAGCCAGGTATGATGTCCGTCAAGGCACAAAGGATGATTGGTGGTTCCTTCATCAACTGATGTAAATCACATCCGACTCGCAATCATATGTTCACCTGAACTTGTCATTTTTGTCGTACCAGGGTCAGCTTATGACAGGATATTCTCGTCATTGGACAGCAAATTTTCAGCGGCGTGAGAGAAAACGCGTTAGTCGAGCGGATCGACCGACGAACTCCTTCCAAACGCCTTGTGCTAATGGAAGCCTTTTGCTTCTCTGATGGTCAGGATTTAGCCCTCGGCCGCATAATCGCTACCGAAAGAGCCCAGCCTGAGGTCATGTGTCCTGTGGAACGCTGAGTCTTGGGGTACAAATAGACGTTGGATTGCAAGGGTGGAGACCAGTGCCTTCAGTATTCTGTTCTCCCCGAAATCGTAGTATTCACCTCTGCGCTCTATTTGACAATGAAATTCTCGTGTCTCTCAGTTCTCGCTCTCGCCTCTGCAGCTGCTTCTCAGACTGTACTGCATCCCAACACGGCTAGCAACAAGTGCCTGGAGGTGCGAGGCGACGTTCGTGCAAACGGAACCGCTGTCCAGATGTACACGAAACCCTTTCAACTCTTGTGCAAATTCATGGGCTGATGTTAAATTATTAGTTTCGACTGCAATGGTACACCCGCACAACAGTGGGAGTTAAACCTCGGCCTCACTGCAGTCCGCCTTGCGAACTCGACTTTCTGCCTTGATGCAGGCACAAGTACGTCATCTACTTATCGTACAAAAGGGGATGCGACGTTTATCGTGATTTCGCTTAGACCCGACAAATGGAACGCTTATGAAGATCTGGCAATGCTTCGATAACCTCCCAGCGCAGCAGTGGTTCTTGACTACGGATGCTCGTATTGCCCTTTTCGGTAAAGGTACGCTAGATGCACTCAATGGTACCCACGAATGGATTCGTTGATTATGGTTCTAGGTCTTTGCCTTGACTTGACAAATGGCGACCTCACAAACACGAATATTGTTCAAGTCTGGCAATGCACGGATGGAAACACAAACCAGATCTGGAGGAATTTTTGAGATCCAAGAGGACCTTTTCTGTTTCTTATTTCATTTCTTGTACTTGTACGATGTTGACTTGGACCGTTTGTTAGATTATCTTTATGGAGAGTTTGGAACGCGACTAGGCGCTGAATTTTGATTCATAAGCCCATTGATCGGCAGCGAAGCTTTAGAATATTGTGACATGAACATTTTGTGAATCGACCTTCGATAACTTCGTTATAGTGCTTCCTCCTTTTCTTCAGGTATGGCGTCTTTCTGCTAACGAGCGCTAGAATAGGCCTTCCACGACCAACCCGGGGAGGAAGTTTCAGCGATGGACCTAGACACATTACTTACGCTGACCAGCGTTCTTCTCAACTTCCTGTGCCACCTCAAAATATTCGTGGTCCGCCTGGACAGTGTCTTACAATTGCGCATGGGCATCAGCTTTGACGGAAGTGCTCGATTCTCTGGTGCAGTGCAGTCATACGACATGCTCGATGGTTGCAAAAACTGGTGAGACGCGAATATAANAAAAGCGTATGATTGGTTCGCATCAGTGCCCAGAATGGAAGGTGCGCCAAGGTTCTCGGGAGTGCCAAGAATGCTCTACCCCATAGCCGACAACAGTGACCTTAGGGGCAGCGCGAAGAACATTGCCTATGCTCTCCCTTTCTGGTGTTATACTTCTGCAGATTTGCTAAGGGTCTCAACCCAGCCGTTTTGGGAGTGTCAATCTAGCACAAACATTGAACAAAAGCCAGGTAGCAACGGTAAGCTACTTACGAGTTAGGCTCTAAGCATTGAACAAAGACCTAACTAGCCGGTATTGTTAGTGTCTGAAGGTGACTTTCTTAGGATGCATGCTTCGGAGGAGCCAAAATTTTGTCAGTAGACTGCTTAGGAGCTATCTTGGCTGGAACCAGGCACCAAGCGGCCTTTGCTCTTCGATGAAGGTAATCAACGCAGGCATGTGAAAATGACCCAAACTCGTACTAAACTTCCAGTCTATTTGATCCAGTCGTCATGGCTTTGAGAACCAGGATTTGTTGATGCTTCCATTGGTCAAGGCCGGTGAAGGCTCTAAAGTCGGCCTGTCGGCCTTTCGTTGTTATATTTTGGTATGTCGTTGGGCATTCCTTCGGACGTTGATTGGGCACGGCCGATGCATCGGACTTCGGACTTGGGAAGATAGTGGTTATTACTGCACCTCATAATTTATACCAGAGAATGATGTGACACGAATAGAAGCAACAGCTTCTGTCAGGAATGAATTTCGAATCGTCGACTACCGAGAAGCTATGTATGTTAATTCTGTCAGGCCCGAAAACACGCTATACGCGTCCACAGAGATAACTTCTGCAGACTACTCGCCAAAGCAAGATTCAACTACCAGAATTATGTCTTAGATTAGCGTCGGGGTGGCTCAAAGGTTGTTGTATATCTGTGGCGGGATGAAAGTTAAACGTTAAACACATGAAAGGTGTGGGAATGTGTGTCATCAGTAACCAGAATCTTTGAAAAGGTCTACCTTCTGAGGATAGGCGGCATGCCGATGGTCGTGTGGGAGATCGATTTGATCGTAAGACACGCACGGAAAGGTGTTGAGTATGTATATGACATTCGGCAAACAACAAGGGGGAATTACTTTGGAGTAGAGTGGGAAAGGAGATGATTTGGTCATGGGACCGGCAACCCAGCGCCATCAACAGCTCGGCGCCTTCCATTTCCACTTCTCATGGCTGGATTAGCACACCCAGACCCCACAACAGGTTACTTTGTCGCAGCGTAACGAAGATTATACGGAAGAATTGCTCCGGAAAGAAGTCGTGCGTCAGGATCCGACAGGCAAGTGGCAGGGATTATCGCGAGTGGGCCAGTGTGATGATGACTTAATACATAGTAGTCGTGAGATCAGGTGGATTCGACTTCTGGCACTTGCTTCGAAGGTCCAAGATACGAGAAAGAAGCCGCCCAGCACACGACTCTCCTCTTCATTCTCAGTTAAATACTCCAGTACCCCAAGCCTATCAACTCTTGCCCCCTTCCTTGCTGACTGACCAGTGCTGTTGCCCCTCACTACCTTGCTCCTCCTCCCTCCCTGCCACTTTCCACGCCCACCCTCGTCTTCACCACCATCTGCGGACATAATGGCTTCCAAGACCCAAACTCCGCCAATAGCAGGAGCTGTCCCTCCGACCCCAGTACCCCCGTCATCTGCTGTCGCCGCGCCAAAGAAGAAGCCCTACCCATTTTGGCTCGGAGGTTCGTCCATTATCGATGTCCTCAGTGGCAGCTCCCCCATGGTTGACTTATATACTCCTGCAGGCGTCGCTGCTACCATAGCCGCATCTATTACCCAGTAAGCACAAGATCCGTTGGTTGTGCCATGTCGACGGTGACTCAACGTGCCGCGTAATCTAGTCCGCTGGATCTCACGAAAGTGAGACTGCAAGCGTCGGGTGATAAGCGGATGATTGCGAGTATGAAGAAGACGGTCCGAACCGCAGGTGAGTAGATTACTTTCCCCGGATACAAAACACCAACTAACGATGAACATAAACTGTCATCTCCTTGGACCCTTTCTGATCGTCTGCTTCCACATTGGCTTGCTCTTCCTGTTCCACCCGATCAACCTTCCCTCTTGTATCCCGCTTTCCATCCCTCCTGTCGTCGGTCCCATTGTCCCTTACATCTTCCATTCACCCTATCTCCTATATTCCTTCCGCGTCCGGACATTGGTGATGTCCAGGCTTCCGCGGCCTCTTCGATGGTATCACAGGGACCTGGCTCCGCCAGATGTCTTACTCGATGTGTCGTTTCTGGGCTTACGATGAGAGCAAGAAGATCCTCGGTGCGGGTAAAGATGCCCCCGCATGGAAACTCGCGGCGGCTGGCAGTATGGGTATGTGACTATGAAACTCCTTTCGTGCTTCTCTCGCATATGTCGATTCAAATGATTCTCCCTCTCCACAGCTGGCGGTATCGCTGGATTTATCGGGAATCCAGGAGGTGAGAATTGCATACGTGTATCCTTCTCGTTTGACGACGTCACTTGCTGACATGGCTTCCTTCCTGTCCCGCGGCCTTTGCGTGGGTAATCAGAAATTGTGATGGTACGCCTGCAAGGAGATTTCGCGAAACCCCCCGAGAAGCGGTTCAACTATAAACACTGTTTTGATGCCCTTTTCAGAGTGAGTGTACACCCTCCCGATACCGCCCTTATGTCGCTCTAAGCGCCCGACGTCGCTTGCCCCGGTTTACCCCGCACACGTCACACGTCATGTCATGCGGGGTAATTAACAATGGATATTGCAATTTTGACCCCGGATATCTTGGTACCTGCTTGGCAACTCCCCCTTATATCTTATCTTGGCGTTTTGAACCCCTATTTTATCGCTTACTGACAACGATGATGTTCTGTTGTTAGATGGTACGCGAAGAGGGTATTTCCTCGCTTGGCCGTGGCGTCGGGCCAAACGTATTCCGTGCAGTCTTGATGAACGCGTCTCAGCTCGCGTCTTATGATTTCTTCAAGGCCGAGCTGCTGAAGACGCGATACTTCGAGGATAACATTATGTGTCATTTTACTGCTTCGTTTGCTGCCGTGAGTATATGCCCTGTTGCCCTCAGGAAACCGTGTTCTGATACAGGGGACGTGTAGGGAACCGTTGCTACGACTGTCTGCTCGCCTGCTGATGTCCTCAAGGTACTTGGATAACCCGCTGTTTATCTCTCCGTATCAGAGCAGGGCCTAATCAATGATGTACAGAGCCGAATTATGAACGCCTCCGGCCCAGGCTCAAACTCTACTCTTGCCGTGATCCGTCAATCGATGAAAGCCGACGGTCCGATGTTCATGTTCAAGGGATGGGTGCCTGCATGGACGAGGTTGCAACCTACCACCATTCTCATCTTCTTGACATTGGAACAGCTGAAGAATGGTGTGGATTGGTCGAGGAGCAAGGGGTACACCTTCCTCTAAGCACCCTTGTTTATGAGGTGGGAAAGAGGTGTGAGGAGTAGAGTAAGAGTGACGGGGACGGAATCGGATTCTGCATCGGACAAACGGAACTTCGGAACCCCGGGACGAACTAAGAGTATCGTATTATTGGATTTGCTCTAGTTTTAGACCTTTCTCCCCCCTTGTGCTGCATTTATCCCATCCCACCCATCCATCCATTCTATTTATTCCTCACTTTCCCTCAATATTCGCCCCTGCCATGTGGCAGCTTCCTGATCCATTCACATATGTCATCGCCATCTTTCCATCTGTCTTCTGGTGGAATACCCCTTCTTTGTATTATACTATATCGATTTGCCCCGGTGTTCTTTTTTTTTTTTTTTTGCTTCCTTTTGCCTTTGTAGTAGTGGTGTGGTGTAGTGAAGATGTTGATCTCTGAATATATGTAATACTAGATTGTTCCTGGTTGGTTTGATTCTTCAGCGTTTCTAGTTGCCATCCTACCCTCGAACTCGAAGAAAATGTTGATGTGGATGCAAGTGCTTGATGTCATGGTGTCCAAATGGTATTTCCATGCCGGATACGTCTAGAACCTCTTACCGACTCCGTGATTTGTCGTTGTTGCCCCCTGGATTTCCGGCTGGGCCCGTCATATCTTCCAACAAGGAATCGTCTTCTCAGAGCGCTTATCGTCTCAGCGGCGTTCTCGCAAAAAGGCGTCAAGCGCTCCGACCGCCGAGGACAACTAATAACAGCGAATGTGTTAGACGTTGCCACCGTGCGGTCAGGTGGTATTGCCTTGGGTTGATTTGAAGCCTGGGGTAGTGCTGTTTATAATCTCGACATCAGGCACGACAGGACTTCACCCTTTTTCAACCAATACCCATCCCATAGTACGGCAGCTACGACAGCATACATGATAGCGGAATGAAGGCAGAAGATTCGCGGTATGTTCTTTCCGTCTCGCAGGATGTTATGCTGTCCTCATGGATTTGTGATACTTAGCGATAGTCAGATGGTGAGAATGGGTATGGACGGAGTGTGTAGGTGATACTGATACTGCGCGTTGTTGAATAGGTCTTGTTTGGTGCTGTCACCGCCGGTCCAGGCGTTAAGGGCTCCGTCAGCCATCCTTCGGCTTCTAGACCGAAAGATCGATAAGCTGTGACGAAAGTGAATAATGCTTCTAAGCTTTATTCACGGTCCCATGCTTTCCGTATGAGGGGAGAGGAGGGGAGTAGATATAGTGTTATGTTTGCGTTAGTGGTAAGAGAGTTATGTAGAAGTGCCTTGAACAGGTTAGAGGGAGATCTAACCTGTCACCGGACAAAAACAATCGGCGTTGGTGAATCTGATTTGTTAGGTTCACATGCAACAAGGATAGTTCACTGCTAAACAAAAGCGCCTGCCAGGGTTCCTCATCTGTTGGTTGAGAGGGAAGTACGGTACCATTCGCCGGATTGCGGCTATATGAATTCTGCTGATAAGCATACTAGCTATACTAGTTGTGACATGGCTGGGTGCATGGAAAAAAACAAGACTTATTTATCTCTGCCCTCTGGCCGCCGTTGCTGTGCGGTACTTATGAACAGTCATGACGGCGATGTTGATAATGTCCTCCTAACCAAATAACACCAAAGCCAGCTGACCGGTGTTTCGACTCTCGAGCCTCGCACTGCTGGTGNTCCTAACCAAATAACACCAAAGCCAGCTGACCGGTGTTTCGACTCTCGAGCCTCGAGTCTGCTCATTGTGCTCGGGATTCNGTTGATATTTTGACATGTAAATACAGGATATCTATTAGTCTTATATAGTCGTGCTCCAGCAGAGTCGAGTCTGCTCATTTTGCTCGGGATTCGGTCGGTAACGTGCCGCATCACATGATGCTCCCTCCAAGGTCACTCCTCAGCGCTTATGCTGGTGGCTCTTGTAGTTCGTTCGTTGATGACGCACTCTCCAATACCTAATGACATGGACATCTCCCACACGTTCTCGCCTAGAATACCCTGGACGATCGGATAAAGGTCCGGCCCGCAAGGCAAGACTCGTGATTCGGGTTCTTCACACAGTCGGCATTCGAAGCTGCGTTCTCAAAACATTAAGCCCACTGTTGTGCCGCTGTTCCAGTGTACGGACCGCCGATGAACGGAGAAAGAATACATTCCAGGACCTACGTGGCGCGTTTTAAAGCAGATTGGATTGCTTGCCTTTGCCCCTCACGGATTGTTTGAAATGATACCCCGGCTTTTATTGTACCTATATCTCAGCTTGACCTTTGCAACAGCCGTTGTTGCACGCCCGCAGTCCTATGCTGTGTGGGCTGCCGACTCCGCCATCGCGCGTGGCCAAGGGAACGGCCTTGATTCGAGCGGGAGGGCGATCGTTTCCTACGAGCATGGGGAGTTCCAATGGGGTTTACGCCAGCTGTTCGAGAGGACTGGAAATAAGACATATTTTGACTACATCCAACGTGCGGCGGACAATATCGTTTTTTCAAACGGGACTGTACACGGAAGTTACAAGTATGTTTATTGGGTTGCTTTCCATTGATTCCTTGTCTGAAATATCGCTTCGAGCGTGGCCGATTTCGTTCTAGATCCCCTGAGGTGAACTAGTTTCAACTATTGGTGCACAATCAGAGCTCATGAATGCCTCGTTAGGACTGGACCTACATTCCTTTATCTGTATGTCAGCGAGGCCCTTTTTGTGCCCCTCCTCGAGTTCACTTCTCTCCATGTTTCAGACTCGAGACTACCGGCCAAACCAAGTACAAGGTCGCGGCAGATATATTCAGGGGCCAACTTAACTCCCACCCACGAACTGCCCAAGGACAATTCTGGCATAAACTCAAATATCCCAACCAAGGTATGTCTCCGCCTCCGAGGGACATGCTATGGCTGACCTGCGAAGGCTGGCTCGACGGTGTCTACATGGGTGAAATCTTCTATGCCGACTATACAAAGCGGTTCCAGTCCGACAATGCGACAGCTTGGGGTGCCTGATTCTTTATTTCGACTACCTGGCTAGGATTCTGACCCCCATTTTTAGCCGATATCGCTCAGCAGTATACCTTGATGTTCGAGAACACGATCCAGAATGCGACCGCGCCGAACAACACAGGGCTCCTCTATCATGGATACGACTTTTCTCACAAGACTGTATGGGCATCTCCAGATCGCGGGCATTCACCGGAAGTGTGGGACCGGGCGCTTGGGTGGTACTCGATGGCACTCGTCGACATTCTTGAGATCTTCCCCCAAGATAACCCTGGGTATCAGCGTATCCTGTCAATTTTGAGGACGCTCATCCCTCGAATCCGAGATGCTGCTGATCCAACTTCTGGGGTTTGGTGGCTTGTGATCACGCAACCTGGGAGAGCAAAGAACTACTTTGAGAGCAGCGGAAGTGCGATGTACGTGTACTCGATGTTGAAGGCCTTAAGGCTGGGTTACGTGAAGGACACTGCGGACGGAAGTATATTGCGTGCCGCGAGGAAGGCTTATGACTATATGGTGAAGAATTGGGTAGTTGAGAATTCGGATGGAACGATGAATTGGTTGAATACTGTGATCGTACGTGAAAGCTCCACTGATCTTTCCGCGGTGGTAGCTGACGTGCGATGTCTAGGTCGGTAGTTTGGACACGACAGGGGATTTCAATGTGAGTGGTCATTAAACTTTAACTGTATGCATGCAGTCTAAATTTGCGCAACAGTATTATGTTAGTCAGGCCGTTGATGTGAATGATCTAAAGGGGCTGGCAGCATTCTTACTTGCCAGTTTGGAGATCGAGCGCCTGTAACCTCGCGGAATCACCAAATGAACAGATAAACTTGATATATTTTCCTTTCTTTTATGAGTGACTCCAGAGCCTTTCCAAGTCATTCTCGAGCGTGACGCAACCGTTCGTTGGATGTGAGTGCTGTCAGCCTAGTACCAAACGCCACTGATCATATCTGGAAAGAAACGTGCTTTCTAGCTTCCCGTGGCTGTTGTAGGCGAGGCGTGTGGTCAACGGTCACCCATGATCTTGTTCTACCCAGCCCAAATCCGCAGTTGCGCAGTAATATAACGGAATGGCTGCCCCAAGGGGAGTCTTCTCGACGTCGTGTGTTACACGCTGCAAGTATCCTAGCGCCTGAGGTATGAAACATATATTAAGAGACACCGCATGCAGAGTGTTCGAACAACCAACGTGTACGAATGCCTTCCCGAGCTCCTTACGCAGGTACTGAACGAAAACTGGTTCTTGCGTTTGACGTCGGGACCACTTACAGTGGCATATCTTATACGTGTGTCCCTTAGGATCCCTTTGAGATGCCTGTTACTCACAATTATGTCCTGCTAGGATCCTCGATCCTGGCTTAGAGCCGAAGATAAGCCCAGTGACAAGGTCATATGGGCTTCGTTCATCTGTATGCTACTAAAATGTCTGACGAATGCTTAGGTTTCCGGGTCGAGCGAACGCAGGTGGCGATGCCAAAGTACCGACGGTGATATATTACGCAGAAGACGGGACTCCTCGTGCAATCGGCGCTGAGACAGAGAGCGAAGGAATTGAAGCTCTTGCTGATGAGTCGAACTGGGTTAAAGCCGAGTGGTAATAATCTCTCTTCCACTAACGATATGTTTCGTTTCTAAGTGCACTACCATCAGGTTCAAGCTTCACCTTCGACCTAGGACCCAAACATCGAGCTCTGTCACTGCGGAAATACCGCCTCTTCCAGCTGGGAAAACTGCTGTTGATGTCTTCGCGGATTTCCTCAAGTACATGAAGCAATGTGCGAGGACGTACATCGAGGAAACAAACCCAGTAGATGGTACAAACTTATGGAGATCTGGGAAGGAAGAATACATCTTATCGCACCCGAATGCATGGGAAGGAGCCCAGCAGACGCTGATGAGGAGGGCCGCTGTCCAAGCAGGACTCATCCAGGATACGCCCGCGGATCAGAAGCGTATAACCTTCATCACTGAAGGGGAAGCAAGTTTGAATTTCTGTATTGAAAGAGGGCTGATGAACGACTCTATCCAGGCAAGTCGTGAGTTACGTTCATCTTTAATCCCAATTGACGCTTGCTTTCTTCTAGCGTGGCCATGGTGTTACAATCGTTGATGCCGGTGGAGGAACTCTGGATATTAGCACCTACGCAAGAAAGCCATCTCAGAGTGACGAGTTTGAGGAAATCGCAGTGGCCCAGTGTAGGTCCCACTATCCATCTCGAGGGCAGGTTTTAACGAGTTACTCGCTAGCTTATTTTAAAGGATCCGTCTTCGTTACGCGCGCTGCAAGGAAATACCTGGACGGTTTGTTGGATACTGCTCGGGACTGATTGGCAATCAAAAGTCTCATGAGATTCTACAGAATACTTGCTAGGGTCACGCTTTCATGATGACGTCCCCTTCATGACGGAGAAGTTTGACAAGTCCGCGAAGCTATCCTTCCGCGATCCAAACGATCCCCAGTACATCAAGTTTGGGAACGTTAGCGATAGGGATCCGAACCGGGGGATCCGAGCAGGTCGGCTCAGACTGGAGGGGTGCGTCAACCCTTGAAACAAACCTGACTTTAATTTGACCTGACTCTATTCAGATCCGTCATTGCCAGCTTTTTTGAGCCATCGATCCAATGCATAGTTGATGCGGTGCTGGAACAAGAACGCCTTGCTACCAAATCGGTCACTGTAAGCATCTTTCGATTTGCAAGGGGCTTGGGCTTGGGAGGCTCAGATAATTGTAGTCGGTCTTCCTTGTCGGCGGTTTCGCTGCGAGTGATTACCTCTTCTCTGAGTTGGAGCAGAGGCTTCGGCCGCATGGATTTAATGTGTGCCGGCCAGACCCTCACTTGTAAGTTGATCCGTGGATGTACACCCCTCAGCCACTGACTGGGAGTGAAGGAACAAAGCAGTTCCCGACGGTTCCCTTGCGGGTTACCTGCGTCCCTCGGTACGGACTCGTGTTTCGAAGTTCACCTACGGCATACGATGCGCAAGAGGTTGCAATATCTTCAACGACGAACATATTCGACGTATGTCTACGGCCGTGCTTACCTTGAGCGGGAACCGCGTTATTCCGGGAGCTTTCTCAGATATACTTGTCAAAGTACTCCAATACCCGATTCACCTTGCTACATGAGTTGCTGATATTCGCATGGAATAGAACACCCAGGTGACAGACACGCAGGAATTCCGGAAGCCTTTTCGTGAACAAGCTCGCAATAAAGAAGGACTGGAGACACAAAATCGCACTCACATCACATGCTACCGAGGTAGTCTCGCATGTCCCGAGTTCTTGGACCAGGACCCCGGTTAGTTTGTTTCAGTCGTTTGGGTCTCACGTCGCTCAATATCATCCATTATTCTCATCTCCAGCCAACTTCCACGACATTTTTACAGTACATGCCGATCTTTCTGGTCTCGTAGAGCGTTTGGAAGCACGCACCGGGCCTCAAGGCACATACTATGAAGTGGAATATGATATCATTATCCTATTCGGCCTAACTGAATTCAAAGCTCAGTATGCATGGATCGAGAACGTAAGTTCATCTCTTACAAATCCTAACGATTGATAACGCACAAGTTATCTTTGCTCTTTTGAAGGGTGTCGAAATGCGGTGAGTTTCCATTCTTATTAACATCCCCACTCTCCGTTTATCAATTTATAATTCATGCCATCACCATGTAGGAGTCCTGCTGAAGTCGTCTTCGATACGGATATTGAGTACAAAGATTGATATCGACTTGTATCGAAATTTTTCCTGCGCTACCCTTCTTGGGCCGCGTAGCCAACTGTTTTCGGATGTATTGTCTGTTTTTCTGGCTTTGTTCAATGCAATAACCCGTCGAGTCTCGGCAACCCCTTCCTCGGATGTGAATGCGGTTCCCGAACTGAGTTTTTGGAGGTAATCTCCTAGGTGATTCCGGAGGATTTTTCTGGGTCTTGAGAGCATGTGCTATAGATGGCGCTGCTACTCTGGGGCCCCGGACACCGAATTAGGAACTAGGAAAGAAGGGAACTATGTCCCATGACAACTCTGACACCCGAGGGCCGGGTGAGTGGTTTTCGTGAGCCCCCTCTCCTATATCGAATTTTCCTGTAATAGAGTGCTCATTCCGTTATTCGTTGAATCTAGCCACAGCCCGATCGAGCAAATCGAATATGTGTGCACACACTGCGTTAATAATAACTTGATGAACATCTATATAACTTCTTTCGTGATCGATTCTCGTTACCCCATTACGGATTTTCTCTTTCAGAATTGCTAAAGATCAATTTCGACATACTATAGCTCTCAGGCACTGAGATGCGGTCATGTATCAGTTAGAACACTACAGTCTACACAGCCGCTAGCCGGCCAACATACAGCCTTGTTCACTGATGACCTGCGTCGCACAGCATTCTACTCGACTAGCCCCTCTGCGCTATTTACCAATGCCTGTCTTCCAGAATGCCCAGAACATACTCGTCACGGATGGGCAGTTTGTGGATCATTCAACCCAGAACCTCAATATCTCGAAAAGTAACTGAAAATCCTAATTAGCCTTTCAAGGCATTGACATACTACTTAAAGAATCTGTCCCTGATGCTACTTACGATTCTCTGGCCCGTGACCCTCCCCCTCATTGTTTTCCTGGAACTCGTGAACAGTATATTGAAGATATCACCCGCTGGGCAGTCCCCTCTGTTGGCAATAATCCCTTACCAATATATTGGATGAGGGGTCCAGCTGGAGTCGGAAAAACCGCAATCGCCCAGACCTGCGTGGAAAAACTTAAGAACATGGGCCAACTCGGCGCGGCATTCTTCTTCTCAATAAATGGACGCGACGATCATACCCGTTTCTTCACCTCCCTTGCATACCAACTCTCCACCGAGCTTCCTGACTATCGCAACTTGCTCGACAAGAAGATCTGTCAAGATAAGACCCTAGTTTCGAAAGCCCTGGTGTGGCAATTCAGGGGCTTGATTGTCGAACCGCTTCAGGAACTGGAGAGAGGTGGAAAATGTGTTGGAAAAAGGGCCATACTCATTGATGGACTTGATGAATGTAGGAGTAAAGATGCACAATCCGAAATCGTCAAGATCATCTCTTCGTCTGTCAGGGAACACACCACTCCCTTCCGTTGGGCATTTTTCAGCCGCCCAGAGCCTCACATTGAAGCCATGTTTTCCAAAGAAGACATCTCCTTCCTTTGTCACCAGACCATATTACCCATTTCACGCGAGGTTGATCAAGAAATCGAGCTTTATCTCAGTAACGGGTTTCAGAACACCCTCCGACGTCGTAATATCTCAATGCTAGCTCCGTGGTCCTCCCACAAGGATGTGAAGACACTTGTAGATGCCGCAGCTGGACTGTTTATTTACGCATCAATGGTCCTTCGGTTCGTGGATTACTCTAGCTCTCTAGAACTAGAAGAGGCGCTTTGTGCGATTCTTGCCGTTATATCAAGACATGGTCGTAATCCTACTGCTAGCACTGCCACAAACCGACCCTTTTCAAAACTGGACGCATTTTATTCGCTCATCATGAAGCGTATTGACAAAAGGACCCTCCCTTCCGCCAAACAACTTCTCGCCACCATGGTCCTCTATTCATTCGACACACATTGGGGCGCAATTCATCTCAGCAACAGACTCGGATTTTCCGAAGTCAAACTCAAGACAATATGCAATGAACTCCATGCCGTCCTCCGCTTCCAGGATCTGCCCGAACCTTTCGACCTTGATGATGCCATTGACGTCACGCGTCCCTTCTACCACGCGGACTTTAAAGCCGTTGAACGGCTCAAACAGAAGGCTTATGGGCTTGGGGGAATCCTCAGCTTATACCATAAGTCATTCTATGACTTTCTTTGTGACCCGGCACGGTCAGACGTATTTTGCACCACGACGCCTGCAATGCACAACTACTTGTTCAAACACTACCTTCAACACTGGACTGCGCTCGAAAGAAGTTACACTATTCGAGGTTCAGGTAAACATTTATATTTATTTCCCTAAATTTACGTCCTAATGTAGTCCCTAGACCTAGTATTAGCGCCTGGCATGTACGATTCCGCAGCTTCGCTCTCTTGGCCATACACAAATGAATATGTCAACTCCAAGGCGCGCGCCTTCAATTGCACTTCTATAGCATTGCACATGTTTCGTTCCTCAACCGATTTGGATCCCCAGCTACTAAAAGGCTTTGCAGGAATGGATTTTCCCAAAGCCCTACTCAATGACGCATATCTGTTCCCTGAAGGTGGCCCCTTGCGTGCTACATCTTGGAGCTGCGGTTCCATCATCGAGCGTGTTCGTGGCACAATATTTTGCCAAATTCCCTCGGATGAACTTCACATTTCTGATTTAAACGACCTCCGGGAACTCAGTACGAGTTTTCCATGCGGCTAGCTATTCCTGACGGCCTTTCAAAGGTGATTAACAAGCTCCGTACATCAGGAGTCATCCGACCTTATTTCCCTACCCTGGCTTCCTGGTGCAAGAGCAAAATTCTCTGGAAAAACAGGGGTAGCGAAACTCGGTCAGGTCTGTATGTCGTAGGGCGGGGATCGAAGAAAATGTTCTGGTACTGGGGGTTGGATCACGGCTTGCAGCAGTACAGGACCTCCAATCTAGCTGAAGCTCAGAAACTGTATCAGCAAGAGCGATTCGAGTTGTGGAAATCCGGGATAGAGGAAACTGAGAGTAGTATCGGGAGGGGGGCGTCGATTGAGAGGATTTTGAGTACGCCTGGATGATCATATAATGAATGATAGAAGGATTACAGTTTTTTCTTCGTCCTCCTTTTAAACCTGTTTTTGATCTTCCGGACTCCGCAAACCGTATCGGACCTTCATAGAACTTGCTGGGGCAGGAAATTTAGACTGTTCGAATTCCACGAAATCCACACAGCGATTTGCAGTAGGCCTTCTTGGTTCAAGTGCATTGTTGCCATGCTGTGACCTCTGGTTCTTCTTTCGATGAAAGAGCTTCTCAATGCTCCTCGATCCTTATCAGCCATGCAGTGTTCACAAGCCATTGCATTTGATCGAAATGCATCATGCTAAATATGACCTACGCCGTAAGTCAGGCGTTTTCCCAGGCTCTCAGATTTCAACCGCAGTTGCTTTGAGCGCCGAGACACCTCCCTGTGAGGAACATTCCCTACAACGTGGGAAACATGATGCAGATGCCCTTCAAACTCAACGGTTGACTCCAAAAGTCTGCGAGCTTTGAGAAACAGGTCAGGGAATAGTGCAGACACTGAAGTTGTAGACTATCAGGATGCCTACACGTTCCCCTTACCAAGGAACCGAACGCAAGCTTGTCCTTGCTTTTGACGTTGGGACAACGTACAGTGGTATATCCTATACGTAGGTGGCTTAAAGCATGCTGAAGTCAGTTATTGATCACGAAAATATCACCTTAGGATCCTCGATCCTGGCCGCGAACCCGATATAAAGCCAGTGACGAGGTACTACACACTCTGTCGTTTTCCTTCCTGCTACTGACCATCGCCTGACGCAGGTTTCCCGGCGGAGCCAAGGTCGGAGGAGACGCCAAGGTCCCGACTGTGATATACTACGGACCAGACGGGGTTCCACGCGCAATAGGTGCAGAGACGGAAAGAGAAGGGATTGAAGCACTTGCTGAAGAAGCAGAGTGGGAGAAAGCTGAATGGTAATGTCCTCTCCCCTCACACGTTGGAACGCCGTTGAAGACCTGGTTAGGTTCAAGCTTCATTTGCGACCCAAGACCCGTACCTCGGCATCCGTTTCTGATGACATCCCACCATTACCTCGCGGGAAAACCGTGGTTGACGTTTTCGCTGATTTTCTCAAATATTTGAATCAATGCGCGAAGATTTACATTGAAGAAACACATGTCGATGGTGTTAGCTTATTGGCGTCGGGCAAATTCGAGTATATATTAACACATCCGAATGCATGGGAGGGAGCCCAACAAACTCTCATGAGGAAGGCTGCTGTGCAGGCGGGGCTAATTGCGGACAATCCAAAAGATCAAGCGCGAATATCGTTCGTTACTGAAGGCGAGGCCAGCTTGAACTTTTGCATTGACAACGGTTTGACGAATGAGTCCCTCAGAGTACGAGTTTGTATCGTATGTTCATATATTTGACTGAACTGATTGACTGGTTAGCGAGGAGACGGCGTCACCATCGTAGATGCTGGTGGAGGGACATTGGACATCAGCACTTACGCACGGAAAGGGTCTCCAAATGATGAGTATGAAGAAATCGCAGCAGCTCAATGTGAGTTTACTGCCCTCTCTTTTATTCCATGGGCTAATTCAGTTGCACTTCAGCCTACTTTAAGGGGTCGGTGTTCGTCACTCGGGCAGCGAAAAGATATTTGGATGGTACGTTCGCCAGTTCACGGCACCGGGCTTGGCAGTGATGGCCTTCTCCCAGAATTCCTCTCGGGCTCTCGCTTCCACGAAGACGTCCTTTTCATGGCGGAGAAGTTTGACAAAGCTACAAAGCTCGCCTTCCGTGATCCGACAGACCCCCAATATATCAAATTTGGGAATGTTCGCGATAGGGATCCAGACCTGGGTATCCGAGCTGGTCAACTTAGGTTGGATGGGTACGTATCCCTTCGTGGTTGTGTCTAGGCGAGATCCGACACACCTTTCCTACAGCAATGTTATCGCCAACTTCTTTGAGCCGTCAATACAATGTATTGTTGATGCAGTGGACGAGCAGAAACGACTTGCCTCCCAGAAGATTTCCGTAAGTGTCGACCTCTGTGGATAAGATTCTTGATCAATTCAGCGCAGACTGTCTTCCTCGTTGGTGGCTTTGCGGCAAGCGACTATCTCTTCGCCCAATTACAAGAGAGATTACAATCACGCGGACTGAACGTTCACCGTCCGGATGCGCATGTGTGAGTGGTTGTAGCACCTACCACCGATATCTAAACCCATGGTGCTTCGAAGGAATAAGGCAGTTCCAGATGGTGCAATTGCAGGTTCTCTGCGTCCCACAGTGCGCACTCGGGTGGCGAAGTTTAGTTACGGAGTACGGAGTAACTTGATTTACGACCCTTCAAAAGCGGAACATGTCAAACGCTTAGCCACTGGCACTCATCTTTTCAGCGGAGAGTTTAGGATTCCTGGGGGTTTCTGGAGGGTGCTCTCTAAGGTATTCTTTTTCTTCTTTTGTTCCCATTTTGAGTTTCTCATATTATGCAGGATACCAAAGTCTCAGAAACGCAAGAGTTCCGCTCGGCATTCTTCCAAGAAGCCCCCAAGAAATCTGGCCTGAAGAAAGACAATACGACATCTATTACGTGTTATCGGGGCACTCCGCCGTGTCCAGAGTTCGTCGATCAGGATCCAAGCAAGTTGTGGTACTTGCTATCGTTTATCCTTTACTAATTTTCTCCGTGGAAACTTAGGCAACTTCCACGATATCTTCAAGATTCGTGCCGACTTATCTGGTGTTATTAAGAGATTACAACCACGGAGTTCGACTCCAGGAAGGCATTACTTCAGACTTGACTTTGACGTCATCATCTTATTTGGGACCACCGAGTTCAAAGCTCAGTATGCTTGGAGGGAAAACGTACGTCTTTGTTGCTTTGCTCTATGCCCTTGGTTACCCCCTAGTTGATCATTGCCATTTTCTAGGGAGTTGAAAAGCGGTGCGTTCTATTTTTTTCCCGACATGCGAAGACGACGACTAACGAAGATACCAGAGGTCCTGCCGAAATCCTGTACGACACCGAGGTCGAGTACCAAATGTGATTTGGTCCTTCCGCTGTAGCTTCTCTGTCGGTTGTACGTTTACTACTCCTTCCGAATCCAAACCTATCACTACCAGAATTATGCTCCGGATCCCATGAATGTGGGGTAGTACTACGTTCCATTCTTTTGAGAAGCGGCGAGCTTTCTCAGTGTTATTCACGTGCTTGAGCTCATTATGATGGATAGTCAAAGACTACTACCTTCGCTCAGAATGGGGCAGAGAGACTCTTACATTAGACAGGGAGGGGTGGCATGTCGTTGAGGTCGTAAACACCCTCGAACTCTGACTTCTGACTTGGTGTTTACAGGAGGTGGGGTGACCAAACCTCGGCGTTCTCCATTCATTTAGGCACGATCCGCAGCTTGCGCAGCGAACCCCACTGTTTGAAAAGCCTTCTTTACAACGCGGACAACACGATGCAGATCTTAGCGGTCTCAGCTGACCTCGAGCGCTTGAACCTGGACTGATATAACCAGGAGGGTTACGCCGTCCAGTTGGAAACTATTGACGCATCGATATGCCGTCCTCAAGTTGGTCTCCCTACACCGGTACTGAGCGTAAGCTTGTTCTTGCATTCGACGTTGGTACCACATACAGTGGCATATCCTACACGTATGTTCTTAAATCAACTAGTGTAGGTATCATGGTGGTTGCTGATATAGCCGCTGCGCCTCAGAATTCTCGATCCTGGTCGCAAGCCTGAAATCGAGCCCGTGACAAGGTCAGGGGCATTATATACCACTTACTTCGTTGCCGCTGAGAATGTGCCTATGTCAGGTATTCCGGACAGGCCAAGGTGGGAGGAGATGCCAAGGTGCCCACAGTGATATACTATGGACCCGACGGGACTCCCCGCGCGATAGGCGCCGAGGTAGAACGAGAAGGAATTGAGGTCTTCACCGGCAAGGAACGATGGGTCAAGGCAGAATGGTACCGTCTCCAGGGTTCTCAGAGGAATTGGACACTCAAACTGTTTTCAGGTTCAAGCTCCACCTTCGACCTAGGAATCAGATGACGGCATCCGTTTCTGAGGAAATTCCACCTCTACCCGCTGGAAAAACCGCCGTGGACGTTTTCGCAGACTTTCTTCGGTATCTGAATCAATGTGCTAGGAACTATATCCAAGAGACGCACGCGGATGGTCGAAGACTTCCGGCTTCAGCAAGCGTTGAGTTTATCTTATCGCACCCGAACGTATGGGAAGGAGCGCAACAGACTCTAATGAGGAAGGCCGCCGTCCAGGCTGGGTTGATTACGGACACTCCCAGCGATCACGCACGGATCTCCTTCATCACCGAAGGCGAAGCCAGCTTGAACTTCTGCATTGACAAAGGGTTGATGACGGATTCCATTAGGGTATCCTCTCTCTTATCTTGCTCGAAAAATATCTAATTCACTATAATTGACAGCGAGACGAGGGCGTCATAATTGTAGATGCTGGCGGAGGAACCTTGGATATCAGCACTTACGCACATAAAGAGAATTCCAGAGACGAATACGAAGAGATCGCAGCTACCCAGTGTAAGTTTCTGCTTTGTCTCTAGAATAAACAAGCGGTTGAATTGGGGTTCCCGCCAGCTTACTTCAAGGGCTCTGTCTTTGTTACACGAGCCGCAGAGAAATACCTCGATGGTATGTACATTGCGATAGATTCATGGAAACCCCTTGATATTGAGTGGTTTCACAGAATACCTCCTCGGTTCGTCCTTCCACGATGAGGTCTCTTTCATGACAGAGAAGTTCGACAAGACGACAAAGCTCAGTTTCCGGGATCCGAGCGATCCTCAACATATCAGGTTTAGGAACGCTAGTAAAAGAGACCCAAACCTAGGTATCCGAGGAGGTCAACTGAAATTGGATGGGTACGTTGTTCCGATTCTTCTGATGCGAGTCAGCTCCGAAATGATTTATTATCTCATTAGAGCTGTGGTTGCCGGTTTCTTTGCGCCTTCAGTACAGTGCATTATTGATGCCGTGGTGGAACAGCGCCGGCTGGCCTGCAGGGCAGTATCCGTGAGTATTATCAGAATCTTCCAGCGAATCTCGTATAAATGATGATCCTCAGACCATCTTCCTCGTCGGCGGCTTCGCTGAAAGCGAGTATCTATATAACGAGTTACAAGAAAGACTGCGGTGGCGTGGATTCAATATATATCGGGCAGACGCCCCTCTGTTAGTGTCCAAGAAACCTCTAGCTGCTGATTACTACTAAACGAGGAATCAGGAGCAAAGCAGTACCTGATGGAGCGATAGCAGGTTACCTACGTCCATACGTGCGCACTCGTGTAGCAAAGTGCACCTACGGTGTTCGTTGCTGCACGCAGTACGACCGTCTTGATCGTGAACACGTTAAACGTTCGCGTAACATCTTCTGTAGTGTGAGCGGGAAACTCATGTTACCGGGGGCATTCTCGACAATCTTGCGGAAGGTGGCGGTGATCAACGTCTTCGTGTTCGCCCTGCTGATTGAAGTTCGTTTCAGGGTACGCAGGTGTCAGATACACAGGAGTTTCGTTCTTCGTTCTGCGAGGAGGCTTACTGTAAAGCTGGCTTGGAGTCGGAGCACGAATCTTCTATCACATGCTACAGAGGAAACCCTATCTCGCTCCCAAGATTTGTGGACCAGGATGCAGGTTAGCCACCAGCATGCGTCATTGACTTGGGCACCGACTAATTGATTGCTTGAAAGAGAACTTCCATGATATGTTTACAGTCCGTGCAGACCTTTCCGGCGTCATCAATGAATTAAAGCCGACTGTTCGTAATCGAGGCATGCGCTATTTCAGGCTCGAGTACGATATCATTATCTTGTTTGGTGTGACGGAGTTCAAAGCTCAATATGCATGGGAAGAAAACGTATGTTTCCTTATCATTCTTTCTTCCCCATACCCTCTAATCGATTGCTGGCACTGAATCGTTTCCAGGGAGTCGAGAAACGGTATGCTTGCTATTACCTCGGTGATAGACTGACGGGCTAATAAGATATTTTAGCGGCCCTGCCCAAATTTTGTTCGACACCGAGATCGAGTATATAATGTGATTCCCAGTGAGATTCGCACCGTACCCTAGTCACCTCCAGTAACCCCATTCGGCTAGTTACTGTAGGTGACTCGAGACCGGACTCTTGGACGACTCTAACTTCCATAGTTGGCTTGAGAGACTTCGAATTGGTATTGTTTAGCGATCGTTAAGAGATGGAGATGGGTGAGGTAACGTTTGATATGTCATGCTGTGTCAGGTTTGAATGTGTTTCTGTCGCAACTTGTAAAATACGATCTAGAACTCTATAGGACGCCGGCTGAATCTATTCAAAAAAGCCCTCGCTCACAATCGACAACGAATGAATAGGCTTGTTTATCACAGATTGAGACTGGCAAAGTCCAACATGCGGTCCCAGGTTACTCCCGAGGGGACACGCTGCAGAAGCAACGCACAACCTCTTCCCCCGAAAAATCGTATTCTTAATTCAATAGTAATGTGATGCCCTGTTATGTTGCTCAAGATATGTGTAGGACGAACGTTTGGCAAAGATATTAATGACAAGTTATACACTAGTGGTGAAGCTAAACCTAACTAATCGCTCATCGATGGGGAAGCAGACATAGGACGTCCTAGTAGAGGCGAATATATCCAAGAAATCTAGACTACACATTCGCGTGCGTTCGAGTTAGATAAGTCAGACGTGGATGCCGCGCGTGGAAGTCTAATCTCAAACGTTTGGTGGGCCGCCGTGTCGGACTCGCGTGCCGCCATGTTTTGCGTCTGCGAAGGTGCGGTAGATGCATATTGGTTCTGAGACTGCCAAACAGACTGTGTTATGTCTGGAGGACCTAGTATAGATTTTTGGGCGGGAGGGAGGGTGGCAAAGATGACATTGGATATCTGAGTCTGGGCTTCGAGCTGTAGGTCGTGTGCCTTCATATTGCGGAATACACGACAAGCCATCGAAGCCCTGAGAGGTAGCGATGGAAAGGCCAGCATAAGCTTGTAGATTGGAGGAGTCGATGGGAGAACGATCAGGATTGCAAGCGGAAGATTGAGACAGATGGTTATTCTACAAAAGAAAATCAGAGGATTGAAGGAAGGCCAAGGAGAGGGTACTTACAGATAATATTGCTGCCCTCCTTGGAGGACAGCCCGTGAAAGCCGAGGAAGTGCTCGCCCTGATACCAGAGTATCCCAAGTAACCCCAACGTCGAGGCAATTGTGCGAGGACGCGATTTGGTACGAAATCGCCAGGAAGACAAGGGTGTCAAAGGAGAATACCATGAACCCTCCAGCGGCCAGATAACGGTCTACTTGAGAGTAGACGCAATATCCAGTGCCCGGTACATGCGTTGACTTCGCTGCAAACGAGGCAATAGACATGACAGCGCTGCAGGCAAGCCACAAGAGAGCGAAGGCGCCTTGGACCCATCGATTATGGGCGTATACCGCTCGCACACGCTGAAGGAACAGGAAAGAGGTGCATGCAATAGCCAAGGTGCATACAATGCCAATGCTAATGGCCATGCTGCTGCAACTTTCTACTGGAGTAGCTGATTGACGAAGTGTTGTCGTAGATTTAACTTTAGAAGACAAAAACTCACTGAGCTCGACCACCGCAAGTAGGACATAAATTAAAGCGAATAACCTAGGTCTTTTTGAGGAGCTCTTTGACTTTCCCAACAGCTATCGAGCTAACCTTGAAAATACAAAGCATAAAGTCACAATACGAATAGGCCTCTGGCGCAAGATTCTAAGGTCATCCGGGATGTAGATAAAGATATCCCATAGCGTCGCCTAGAAGTAAATTAGAGACCCACCACTGGTTCATCAACATGAGGGAAAGAACAATGTTACTCACCCCGAGCACTGCGAGACATAGGTTTCTGGTCGCCTCAAATTGGGCCGCCTGAGAGGGCGAGAAGTGATTGAGGTAGGTGTTGGGGTTGGGGAGGCTGGACATGGTAGCCGTGGATGCCGTTTGAAGCTCCGAGTCCTTTTAATCTCTCCGTTGTCCCCTGGTATTCAACATAACCCGACAGCGTACCAAGATTAGCATATAAACTCACGCGCTAGATACAACTCCGTGATGTGCTCCGGCTGCGTTTTACCCTGATACTATAAAATAACGAGCGGCCGCCACCCGAAATAAGAGTATGTTTTGGCTATGAATTTGACTGATGCGCCACATGCCACAAGGAATATCAGCTTCGAGAAAAGTGCTTTAGTAGGGTCGAGCGCATATTTCGGCTTTGACATACGGTGTTTGGGCGTTCCCTTGTACACTGCTTGTTTTCCAATGATTGATGCACAACCACGGGATGGGTTTCTCCCAGAGTGCATAGTTGTTGGTGAATTGTGTAACGAGGTCAGTGTAAAAGGTCCTGGAAGGGCCGCAGCTGTTGAGAGAGAGATGAAGAATTCTCGTGGATTACTTGGGATTACGGTGTTACTGGGGTGGTATGGCGAGTGATATGTGCGAATTGCAAGGGGAAGGGCTAGGTGTCAAAGGGTAAAATGGTGGTGCTGGTGTCAACGATGAACGCTGGGCAGTGAGTGTGAGCGATGGATGGGCTGGTGCGGCAGGTTGGCTTGCTAGAGGTAGCAGGTGTGGGATTGTTTGCGCTGTAAGCATTGGCTGATTGATGATTACACTGTGCAATATGATGCGAGAGATGATAAATGGTGTGTAACCGGGTTGCAATTTTGGAACGTCGGTTGTTAACCAAGTAACTGGATGGCATACTGGGTGTATGTGAGCGGGCGCTGGGCAGGCATGCGGCGCTCGAGCCTCACCTCGCCCACTAGGGCTGTTTTCTGGTATTTAATGAAGTTGCTCATGTTCTCGTTGATTGGTTCAGCCGAGCTAGGGTGTAATACCCTCGAGAAAAGAGGCCGAACGACGTACCGATCCCTCCCTCAAAGACGTCCATCTCCCAAGTCCATTCTCTTTTCTTTTCCCAGAAAGTATAACCTGTGTGTCATCTGGGAAAGCCTTTCTGTGGCTAGAATGTGCTTTCAGACTTCCTTCCACATGAAAAGCCATTTAGGGCACTTTGAGTATGCACAGTGACTGTGTTGTTATCTACTTTATAGTTCTTGTTCATGCATCATGTCTGCGGAGATCTGAAGCATGTCCTGCTGGGAAACGGCTGTATATTTCTGTCATGACGTGCGCAAGTACGAATCGGGTACGGAAGCAATCAAGAAAAGTACGCAAGTTGTGCCACCTCGAAAAACCACCATTGTGACTTAACTGTATACTATAACTCCACTCCGGGATTAGTGTGCGTGACCCCGAAGTGACCATAGGCGGGCCCCATCATTCTGACTTGTCCAAGTGGACCTTTCACCGGGTCTGATGGAGGATACGGTCACTTGGCAGGTGACAACCATTCACCACCCTGCAAACGCGTTTCTTACCCAATAATAGCCTCTGCACGAGATCCTTTCTCTTCGGAGCTCAGCTCTCAACGCGCAGCCTCCACTTAGCAGATGCGCAGTGGTGTAGGAGAGTCCTTCGTAATTGAACGCTCTTCTCCTGCAATGCGGACAACACGATGTGACCCTTCACAATGAGGGTGGCTTTTGGCACTCAAGTTCTATGCGATATAAGCGGAAACATCGCAATACGGGGCTGAAGCATCTCAAGTGGTGGAATGCCTGCTCGACCTCCATACACCGGTACTGAGCGCCAGCTCATTTTCGCCTTTGACGTTGGTACCACATACAGTGGTATATCCTATACGTATGTTTCCCTGAATCTTCTTGAAGTAACCCTCGCCTATTTACGACGCACCAGAATCCTCGATCCTGGTCGCGAGCCCGAGATAAAGCCTGTAACAAGGTCCCCAAGTCCCAGCTGTCCTCCTTCCTCACTGTAATAATAAAGTCCCACATCCAGATTCCCTGGAGGAACCAAAGTCGGAGGCGATGCGAAGGTGCCTACCGTGATATACTACGGACCTGATGGGGTTCCCCGTGCAATCGGCGCAGAAACAGAACGAGAAGGTATTGAAGCGCTCGCAGAGGAAGCGCAATGGGTCAAAGCGGAATGGTGATGATTTCCACCCAGTTTTCAAAGTTTTGGTCGAATAATCATAACCGTTCTTAGGTTCAAGCTCCACCTTCGCCCAAGAACGCGCGCCACATCAACCATCTCTGAAGAAATTCCGCGATTGCCTCCTGGAAAGACCGCCGTAGACGTTTTTGCAGACTATCTCAAGTACATGAACAAGTGTGCTAGGGCATATATCGAAGAACGACACACCGATGGATCGAGTATGTTGGCTTCAGGGAAAGTGCAGTATATCTTATCACACCCGAATGCATGGGAGGGAGCACAACAGACCCTGATGAGAAGGGCTGCAGTACAGGCAGGACTCATTGCGGACACTCCGGCAGAACACGAGCGCATATCGTTCGTCACCGAGGGAGAGGCGAGCTTGAACTTTTGTATTGACAACGGATTGATGAACGAATCGATCGAGGTACCATCCTTTCTATGCCTACCTGTACTATTGAGTTGAGGTGTACTTACTAAAGCTCCTTTCAGCACGGAAACGGCGTTATAATCGTTGACGCAGGTGGAGGAACCTTGGATATCAGCACTTATGCTCGCAAAGATTTCTCAAACGACGAGTTTGAGGAGATCACACCATCTCAATGTGAGTCCCATAACCCGCATTTTGGGAGTGTCGTGCCCCTTATCCGAGTCCTCTTTCAGCCTACTTCAAGGGCTCTGTCTTTGTTACACGCGCAGCAGAAAAGCACCTTGACGGTATGTCAATGAGGGGAGATTCAAAAATGCCAACGCTAATTGTAGCTTGAAGAATACTTGCAAGGTTCCCGTTTCCACGAAGATGTCCCTTTTATAACCAAATTATTCGACAAGACGACAAAAATCCAGTTTCGCGATCCAAATGATCCCAGCTATATCAAGTTTGGAAGTGCTCGTGATAAGGATCCAAGACTAGGCGTTCGAGCAGGCCAGTTAAAGCTAGANATGGGTGTGTGCCTATATCCGCCTGTCTCCGATACTCGAGCTTAGGCTTATTGAGTACTCTCTTAGAACCCTTATTGCAGGTTTTTTCGAGCCGTCTATTAAATGTATTATCGATGCAGTCTTGGCTCAAAGGGGAATTGCCAAGAAGCTCGTATCTGTATGTTCTTCCTTTACGTTTGGGCATGGGCTCTGTAAACGGGTATGCAAATTTAGACCGTGTTCCTCGTCGGAGGCTTCGCTGCAAGCGATCATCTTTTCACCCAATTGCAGCGCAGGCTGAAGAACTACGGAGTGAATGTGTACCGATCCGATGCGCATTTGTGAGTGGTTAGAACCGTATTTCAAATTATGACCGCTGAGAATAGATGAAGGAACAAAGCCGTGCCCGATGGTGCGATCGCTGGATTTCTACGCCCTTCGGTACGCACTCGCGTAGCCAAGTACACTTATGGAGTGCGCTGCCTGGAAGCTTACGACGCGTCTAAGAAATCGCATTTAAAGCGCCGATCCACCGCTGTTTATGGCTTAGCTGGGGAACTCGAGTTGCCTGGAGTGTTTGACAGTATACTGTCAAAGGTTATTCCTGTTCTCAGCTCATATTCACTCTGTTGACGTAGGGCAGGATACACAAGTATCGGAGACACAAGAGTTTCGCTCATCCTTCTGCAGGAACGCTTCAAGGAGGGAGGATTTTGGAGAGCTTTCGGAGAGTATCACTTGCTATCGGGGAAATATCATGACGCCAGGATTCACAGATGAAGACGAATGTAAGTCCAGGCAATCCCTGGTTGGATAATTGTCGACTGGTAACCTATTTCAAAGCAAACTTCTACAACATTTTCACGATACGTGCCGATGTTTCCGGCCTCGCCAATAAATTGAAACCAAAGCTTGGAAGGAATGGAAATTTTTACTTTAAACTTGACTACGAGGTCATCATCTTGTTTGGTCTT
>JAEUWO010000524.1:0-18607 GCA_018524685.1 Podaxis sp. MADm22
TCATCAACTCTCACTAGCTAAGAGCAGAGAAACAGCCTCCTCATCCTTCTCCAACTGCAGTCTAGGCAACGCTACCCAGAGTAATTCTGTCGTCGAAGGACCAATCACCAATCATGCGATGTGCCCTCGCTAGTAAGAACACTTGGTGACCTGACACAGCAAATACCGGGTTTATCCGGGAAGTAGAAGACCACGAACCTTTTCTCGGAATCCAGTGTAAGTGCTGTCAACCTGCGGCAACAACCACGGATGATGAGGATGCATCTAAAAGAGATCTCGGGGTGAGTGCCCTGCGTCGTCTTGGTGTGATCCCTCTGTTGACGCCACAACCGACATTCATTATTCCTTATACACCCACCTTATTTGTTATCAAATTCGCATTTGGCCCGGACTCAAGGCGGTTTATCCTTGTAGACTGGTTGGATTGGAAGATATTGATTAGATATTTGATATAACGGGACGTCGAAATGTGACGAAGGATTGGTTTCTAGTGGTCCTGTAAATTGAATAACGTTTGCCAACCGGGCGCTTGGCCTAGTGGTATGGCGTATGCTTTGCACTACTAGTGTACATAAGCAGCAGCTTATGGAAATTGTATAAGATCACGAGTTCGATCCTCGTAGCGTCCATTTATTTTTCTACATTTTCGTCGGAACCCGGGCCTCCGTAAATGCTCCCTTGTATACAATTCAATCTTTTGCTCCCCCTAAGGTGCTCATATTGTACTCGTTGGAGGTGATGAGCCATATCGAAGAATGCCATACACCGCCATCATAACCCGAAGTTGAGCGCTCCGCCCAAGTCCAATTACCTCGTGATTGTTATCCAGTCTCAGAGAGGCCATTGATAATGTGGCACAATTAATTCGCACGGTTGCTTCTCATCGAGATCACCAGGTGGGAAAGCCACTTCATCATCATCAATCAATCCTCGAATTGCAACGATACCCAGCATCGATAAGAATACGAATATTCTCGGATGTTTTTTCTCAGGCGAGACCTTTGACCTTTATTGGGACTTCACACCGCCGGCCGTTGAATCATGTATTGAGCCCCCTGTCATGGTGTATTGCAGTAATAATCAATCTCTATGGCACCTCGCTTATCAAAATGATAACATACCCGCTAATGTGAAGATGACGACTCGTTTAGTTTCCGACGAGAACGCTGACATGGCGGCGCGGTAAGGTCATTGGTGAATCCAAATGACGTCTGCGTTTCTCGCTTGTGTTAAGCGAGGCTCTTCTGATTTATGACGACAGCATGGTTTGGGTCCTCTTAAATATACCCCAGCTTCAGTTACTCCCGTACATGCCGGACGGTGGTACTACTACTTCGCTTCCTGATTTTGCTCACTAGGCACTGGTAGTATCAGAACAGGATCGATGCTATACTCTTGGTCAGCTCCGCATACTTTGCGTTTCTAAGGCTGAAAATCTTTGGTAGGTACGTTCCCCGTTCTTATCGCAATTGACTTATAACGTGGAAAAAACATTGACTGAACCCCTGATATATAGGTTAGGTGCTACAGATCTTAAGCTGCTTTAGATCTAGCCTGAAATCTGTTCAGGGTTTGAAGTAGAGCGCGCGCAGGGACTTGCTTCTGGCCAATCGTTCATGAGCATCGCTTCATAACTCATGGGGAATCAGATGGCGACTTGGTTTCACATGAACTTGACTTGTTCGAATGTGCAATGAACGTAGTCTCATCTGGTGTCCGTCGTTAATCAGGTCGATAAAGTTGCAGAAATCAAGCGAAATCGATACATGATCTACTATAATACATATCCATACGTCCATATGGAAAAAGGCATATACAATACGATACGAACACGAGTAAAGAGAAAGAAACATAATAAATAGAGATCTATGGCATTGATATGGACGAATTACGGAGGAATGGAGTGTTGATTTGCTCCAAATGAGTCCTCCCTAAGGGTCTGGAGACTAGCCATCAACCGGGGGATGGTTTCTACCAAGATCATCCTTCGCGCTTCAACGCTCAAAGGAGGACCTCCGTGTGATCCGGTAAGGGTCTGCAGTTCGGTAATCTCTTGTCCCAAGGGCAATTCTGCTGCCTGTGTGCGTTGGAGGATGGCATCCTGAAGAGCAAGGAGGTGACTTTAGCCAGATGACGGTATTTTCATACATCATGGACTCACGATTGTGTTGAGGAAGCAGTTTCCAACCGTGTCCAACATGTCTTCTACCTGCTTTCGCGTATACATGGGTTTGTCGGATGCGCTTGATTTGTCGGTAGACATCATTAAGTTGTACTTGTTCCAACGTGCAATCGAGTCCGCCCGCTCCCCAGGGCCAACGACGTATGGCCCTGTTGGAAACAACGTGGAAGAAAGCGAGGGAGATCCCTGCGAGACGAGGTCAATAGAGCCCGGAAGGTGGCTGTATTGACTTACGTTCGACGACGAGGAGCTTCCAGAGCGCTGTGTCGTATAGGGGAAGGGGAAGGAGACGTTGGAGGCCGATGTGATTTCTGACGATGTCGAGGGCGATAGCGAACCCTCAGAAAGTGCGGACGAAATTGATGAAAAGAAGTCTTGGAACTCCTGAGTTGATTGTTCGTGCCCTTTCAAAGGGTCGCTTTGCTGGAAGAGGTCGACATGAATGAAGTCGTCTGTGATCGCTGGAGGATGTTCGTGGATCGGAGTCCCGACTATTCCTAAACCTCCAGCGAACTCGATGTTATGCTGAATACCGCTGTCTTGCGTATATTGCGTCATGGCTTGAATCATGCGGTCTGTTGATTGTTGATCCCAGGTGGAGGTAGAGCTGCATTGTAGCGAATGGGATTGCAGCTCCTCGCTAAAGAGGCGACAAGTAAGGCATGCGAATCCAGGCAACATTCGACAGCTCACCTTTTCGCGAAGACCTGACTGCAATTTTGACACTTGTGCACCATGTTTCTTGTATCTATAGGCGGCATTACAAGGAGAGCTGAGAGGTAAGAGCAAATGTTACTCACGAATGTGGTAGTGACGTCTCAGGTTAGATCGTCTTGTGAAGGGAGCATCGCAGCGAGGACAGTGGTAAGCACCGTCTGTGGGGTTTCGCCGGAGGCTGTCGATGCTAGCGTCTCTGTGTGTAGAGTGCATTGCTCCAGGGAAGATGAGGGGGGGAAGACGCCGTTGCTCCCGACAGCTCAGCTATTTGAAGGGCCAGAAACAAGCCCATTGCATCATAGGTCCTGCTGTAACCTTCGTACATTCCGGGGGGTCGAATCAGAATAGGTCGTATCAACCCTTCGCCAATCTAACTTGAGGTCAGCACAGTTCTGGGGCTGCGAAACCACATATGCTTTAGATCTCGCGTATCTGCCATCTGGTCGCTTAGATGTCCAGATTAGACCGTTGTTCAGGGGTGACGCAACGCTTACCCTGTGCAGTGTGTACTTGATGAGAATACGGATTATAATATCCTCTCCCGTCGAATTCGCTATGATCGACATATTGACAAAGACGTCAGGGTCTGGGTTCGTGCACGCCTGTGCCTTATTGAGATTGTCCACGTGTGAACTATGACGCTAGGCGGTCGCCCAACTCAGCGTGCTCGACCGAATCCTCATGACCTGGCAAACACAGATACTTTGGGTGAGACAACTTGCAGTATTGAAGCTGGGGGCGATGCAACGTGGAGCTATGTTTGAGCAGGCAGGTTGCTTTCAAGATCCATGCAACGGCATTATTCCCATAGGGCTCGTTAAGCGAGTTGATGCTTCCGGTCAGTACGCAGGTGTTAAGCGAAGATGCACTGAAGGTTTCTTGTTATGGCAGGATACTCACTTTGACATGTATATTGGTCATCGGTAGTAGAACGTGGTAGAGGAATTCGACGTGTTTGTCGGGGCCTCTGCAAGGCGGATCACTCATATTTCTAGTAGTAACGATCAACTACAGGTCGTATCGAATCTCGTATGACGTCGAGGTCATTTTGCTCCAGAACCAAAAACACATGCTCCGTTACTTGTACGCAGAGCTGGGATTTAAATCAACACTAAACCGCGATAAGAAGTCTGGTTATCGACTTTGCTTGGACTTCGGACCGACAGAGAAGAAGGGAGTGATCACGATGGACGTCTATATCTAAAATTACGGTATTTATTGTGCACAATAAACCTTGGACACCCTGTTTATTCACACGAGTGCTTTATGATCAGGATTCAGATTCCTCATGGTCCCTATCACGCAGGGTTCATCATGTTGGAGTCCTATAGGGTATGACAACATGAATTCATAGATTGATTCGATCGTCAATTTTGGAAAAGTACCGGCCGGTGGATCGGTGATAGTCATCCATATGGACGAGTTGTACTTCGTTCCGCTGCTTTGAATCGCCGAGTCCTCCCTTGTCAAGTTTGGCCTTGTTGCTCCCCAAGATCGAGTTGTTCTGTTTCCTGGTGACGTTTCTTAGAATATGTTAAAGCCCTAGCCAAACATGATCAAATCATATCCGTGTTAGTGATTCGCAGGATCGTCTTCATGACCAGGCTGGTTTAAGGGTCGAAATTTGCCTCTAGAGTATCATAATGCGGGACTCGACGGCATTATAACATCTCTTCAACTGATCAACGTACCTCAAGTTGTCCCTCGAAGTTGAATTGCAATCCATAGCTGTGGAAGATTGAAGATCGCTTATGTAAGCGGGCTCTCGGACACGGTGGGGTTGGAGACGAGTAACCGTCGGAATGCCATTTCCAGCCAACAAAAACGCCAGGGCCCGGTACGCGAGGTAGGTGAGTGCCATAACGAACTTTCGAGATCGTAGGGCTATTACAACAGGAATGGCGAGCTATTTCCATAGCTGCAGGAATGCCGGTATGGGTGGAGATAATGCCCCAAGGGATGAACACTGCGCTGCATAACACGAAGAAGAGTCTACGACGTTCCGCTGGTTGCGAAAGGCTGGTTATAGAGTGAACCCGCAGCTTACCCCGCCGATCAGGACGGGTGTAAAAATTCTTTGAGAGCAATTTGCTGTAATGCAGGAAAATGACAAGAAGTGCTCAACGACAATTGACATTGAACAAACAATCTGTATTAGCATAGCCTTGGATTTTCCAAGAATTCTGCTCGACCATTTTTACTCGCTGCAGCCGGTGATACTTTCTATAAGTACCAAGAAAGAAGTGCTCTAGCACATAAGTGTCGGCTAAGCAAGTTCCGCAAGGAATATAATTATTGGTCTCCATTATAGTCGTAGCAGGTTCTTCCATCATAAGCCTCCAGTATCCACGACTTGGAAAAGGAAACCACCGTTTCCGGCGGACACACTCCACGGTTGAGGTAATCCGTCAACATCGTCTCATCCTCCGAGTTTCAACACTTCCTTGAAGGACGAACACTATGACGATGTCCGGTCTCAAGATTGCACGGAGCCGGCCATACAGTATCGTTGTAGGTTCTTGAGTCATAGCGCTTAACAGTTTGTTCCGTTGCGTTCTAAGCGACGTTCCATAATTGATAAAATGCGTGTAAAGTGCATGGCTCACCTCGTACCCGATAGGCGCCCGCCGTGTCCAAGCGGTGCGCGCGTCATCCTGCCGATCACGGCGTCATTAACTCGTTGAAGCAAAACAAACTGTTATATATCTTTCTGGAACCAAGATACTTACAGAAAGTGAAATCTGCATATTTAGCTTTTGTCATGCTATCGGGGACTGGATCAAAAGCCCCAACACACGAGTCAAAAATACGATCATAGAACAAGTGCTGGCAACACGCACGCGAGCTCTAATTCTAACTCAATCACCGGAATCACACAGGCCAGCCCGCAGCGGCGTGGCTTGAAACCTGTGCGGGGGGGGGGGATGTTGCGTTCCAGAAGGCCCAAAGCGCTTCGCAAGGATGCCCTATGACCCAGTGAGACCCCAGATTAAGTCAATCGTGGTGGTACATGGGCCCGTGTTGCATAGCAGGAGACGTGTTATCTGTGGAGGTATGACGTTGTGTTCAGGGCACAAAGGCTGGCCCGATGAATAAATGGGGATTGGAAGACCTTAGAAGTGTGTTCCATCTAAGACCACACCCCCTCCTTCGCTGCTTTCCTTTTCGACTCATTGTTGCCATGGGCCGCGTCGACGTTGCTCGTGACTCTTCCCCTTTTCGTCCATCCACAAGCAAACCCATTCAGATTAATGTGAACGCATTGTTGGAAGCCGTCACAAGTGTCTTTCGCGGGGTTGAACCATGGTATCAAGCGAGTAGGTGAGTAAGTGTTTCGAAACATGGTTTGCCTATATGGATAATGACAAGCTGATTGGCGACCGCTTTCCATAGTGATGACCAAGACGTGGATATGATTGTTCAGGGCGCGCGGATACAAGGCCGACGGTTCAACGATGCCATTAATTTGAGCGTAACCACCAGTGAAGATGGCCTGATGCTGCTCGCAGAAAGTGTCTTGTTTACCAGGGCCACCGCTCAAGGAAAGCCCATCGAAGAAATGCAACCCGATTTCGGACATCTGGTGAGATTGGCGAATGATGGATACGAGAGGGCGGAGAAGTCTTCAAAAATTCTAACCGAGGTGTCTGGGCGATTTAAAGAAGTGAGCGTCAAATGGTTTAAGCGTAATGACTTACTAAATCGTCAATGATTAGTTGAGCTCTTGCACGGGGCCGCTCGCGTTGAAGGGGATCACTCGTCGGCTTGATCGGAGACGGCAGGGTTCTTTGACGCCCCAAGGTATCCGGATTGTAGCTCGGACGATGAGCGAGATTATGGTAGGAGGAGTGCTGCCCCTCATCACTATTCCTCCCGAACTTGCAGAGCCAATCAAGTCAGAGCTTGGGGTTGGGATTGGTGTACCTACAAGGAGTGAGCAATTCTCTTCAATTTCAACAGCTGGTTTCTCACCTGGATACGCAGAAAGAGAAAATAAGAATATACCAGTGAATGAAGCGTTGGATAGGTTGGAGGTTATTGCGAAAAACGTAGCGGAAGTCCAACACCACGTATCCAAGTTTATCGATTTGTGGAAGGATATCAAGGAAAAGTTGAGTCGGATGCAATCAGAAATGAGGGAGGGTGAGGTCGCGGTTGGCGACCAGCTCGGCCTTGAGGTTGGAAGGGATTGGGCAGATGTTGTTGCTCAATACAAGGCATACCGGGACGCAGTAAGTAACCGTATGAAACGTCTGATTATGTCTGATCGGTATTGGTTGTTTGTTTAAGATGCCCGATATTCGAGAATATTATCATATCACCTTTGATGTGGACTGCAAAGAGGTTCGTTCCCGAGTGTTCACAGACAATCAATTAATGCTGACATAGGTGCTGCAGTTCGAGTTCAAGGGGAGATTAGCCAGCCTGCGGGAGCATATGGAAAAGATGAGAAGGGCGGCCCGGCAGATGGAGAGCATAGCAAAGCTAACTCACGGTGGGAAGAGTCGCGCAGAGTTCCAAAATGCAGTGGACTCGATTCGCAAAGGGCTCAAACAACAATTGTCCGAGCTTATCTTGGTTCTGGAAGGGGTAGAGAAGAGTCTCAAACATTCAGGGGCCGTTTCGGATGCTGACCCAGTAACTCGAGAGAAGTTGTGCGAACTCCTCAAACACACCCAGGGTCGCATGCCATCTGTCACCCAGGGAATCCAAGGACTGAAAAAGATTTTGGCGGAACAGGTGTCGACGAAGCGCCTCGTTCGGGCTCAGGTTTACCACGCATATGACCGGTTCTCGTCGGGCGGGACAATCAGGGTCCTCTCACAAGAAGACGCACAGCGCGTGCTTTCGGAATTCGAAGAAGCGGTGTTAGGGATATCAGGGTTCTGCGCGGCGCTGGTGCTCGTTGGAATCCAACTGGACGAGGCGTCTCTTTTGGCCAGCGGAGAGCTCGAGGGTGGCTTAGAGACGATGGAAGAGACTGTCCAAGACGTTATACAAGCCCTGAAGCTAGCCAATGGTGCACTGGGCGGGATTTCTTATGAAACATTGTTTTCTCATCAGTGATGCACAACTACCTGTCCTGTATTAAGTACATTAGCTGTTGGTTAGCGTGAACGAGGCGATAAATTACCCTGAACTTCTTTGATGTTGGACCATGGTAGTAGTCACAGGACAAGGAATAAGTGACTGGTTTTTGTTTGTTCTGTATTTTGCTCTCTTATTCATGCTGGATGGCCGCCTTCTGAACAAGCTCACAGGTGTCCACAGCACCCACCACGCCAGTGACCACGACAACGACATTATAACCCCTCAACAACCCTCGCACACCACTGCAACCGACACCAACCGTGCCCAGGCAGCTCGACCTAGAACGAAGACTACTAGAGGGTCCTCGGCAAAGGCCACGTCGCAGAAAATGGCAGGCACCAGTGCCTATGACCGTCTGGAGGGCGGCCTTGGACCACAGAGGGGTCCAGTTGGCCGGCACAATTGGAAGAAGTACGCTATAATTGCTGGTTTGGTGCTAGGAGTTTTGTGGTTTGCTGCTCCGCGCAGCGAAACCTACCCTTGGAACAAGAATAAAGGTACGCTTATTGCCGTATCTTAGGCTCTTTAGGTTGCTGAGAACATGAAGATCTACCGTCCTATACTTACGATGACGACATTGAGAATGTCCCAACGACGACTGGCCACAGTAATACCAACAATAAACCCTCCAACCGCCCTGTCCATCCTACATCCTGGGAGGCCGACCCAGACCCATCGAAAACTACACATTGCACTCGCCCACACTCGCCGGATGCCCGTCTTGTACAGTACGCCCTCATGATCGATGCCGGTTCGACTGGCTCCCGAATCCACGTCTACAAATTCAACAATTGTGGCTCATCACCCGGTTATGAATACGAAGTCTTTAAGATGACTCAGCCAGGCCTCTCTTCGTACGCAGGCAAACCGGAAGAGGCAGCGAAGAGTTTGGACGTCCTCCTCGATGAGGCTATGCGTGTTGTACCGGAGAGTCTGAGGAAGTGCACGCCAGTGGCCGTCAAGGCGACGGCCGGTCTTCGCCTTCTTCCCGGCTCACAAAGCAACGACATTCTTCGAGCGGTAGAAAATCGTCTGCGGGACCAATACCCCTTCCAACTCCCGGAGAAAGATGCGGTTGTAGTTATGGATGGAAAGGATGAAGGCGTCTATGCTTGGATCACCGCTAACTATCTCCTCAACACCATCCGTGCAGACACACCACCCAACACACCAACATACGCCGTCCTCGACCTCGGAGGTGCCTCAACACAGATCGTATTCGAGCCCGTGTTCACTTCTGATGGGCGCTTGGAGGAAGGCGAACACAAGTATGATCTCACCTTTGGCGGGCGAAAACACACCTTATATCAACACTCATACCTCGGTTATGGACTCATGAGAGCTCGAAAACACGTACATCGCCTTGTCGACTTCATGGCCTCCATCCGGACCACATCTTCTCAAAAGGAATCCGAAAACCACTTCGTCGGCAACCCTTGTCTTGCCAAGGGTACTCGGAGGGTTGTCGAGATCGAGGATGAGGGAACTGGTGTCAAACGCAATGTCACTATGGATGGGGATGATATTGGCTCTCTTGAGGCTTGTGACCGGATCATACAGCTCGTTCTCGCCAAGGATGCGTAAGTGTTTCTCATTAGTGACCATGTAAGCGCCCATACTAACGGCCGCTTCCTACAGTATCTGCGAACTTAAACCATGCTCGTTCAACGGCGTGTATCAACCCTCCCTCCTTGACACTTTCCCCTCCGGCAAAGTCCTCCTTCTCTCCTACTTCTATGACCGTGTCTTCCCCCTCCTCTCCCCCTCCCAGAAATCCAGATCCAAATCCCCTTCAGAACCAACGTTCGACATAGCAACTATTGCTCAGACTGCAGACCTCGTATGTCGTGGCCGCACGGAATGGGTTAAACACTGGGGCTCTGATAAAGAGTTGATGGAGGAGTTGGAAGGACGACCAGAGTGGTGTCTTGACCTGACGTTTATGCATGCATTGCTGAGGTTGGGTTATGAGTTTGAGGATGATCGGGAGGTGATGATCGGGAAGAAGATTGAAGGGACGGAGTTGGGGTGGTGTCTTGGTGCTACAATTGCGATAGTTGGAGGAGAGTTGACGTGTCGGGCGTAGATTTGAAATTCAAGAATTTTCGAGAATCTAGAATTTCAAGACCTTCGTTTGGGACCTTTGATAACCTTGTTTATTCATACGGCGTAATACACCTTTCGACACCATCCCTTCGCTGACTCCGCTACACCGAGCATTCCTCTGGTGAAGGCGTGCGGTTCATGTTTGGTTTGTGTTCATTGCTCATGCTCAAATTGGCTTAGCCCTCAGGTTAGTGTGTGTTCTGCGTCAAGGAGGGTTGCGTTATCCGATTATATCTCAGCGTCCTCCCATGCCTACAACTTGGACATTGTCCAGGAAGCTACTCCGCCACTATATGGTGAGAAGCATTACTTGGTGAGGCCGTGCAGAGAAACCACTTGTTCCAGGGAAAGAACTCGCTGTTAGTACAGGGAAGCTGCGGGTCTTAAGCGACGCCGTAACAACAGGTTTGGTGAGCCCTTTACCGATGCCAGAAGATCATCGAACCCTGTGCGACCCCCAATGATGGGAAGTATTAGCGGATATTCTAATGCACGGATATCTTCTCACTCCTGGGGTGGGTATCGGAGCTGAGAGATAAGTGCTAAAAATAGTGAGCGAATGCCATCTACGAAAGAAAACGTGTACAGTCGGGCCTCTTGACCTAGACACATGTGGGGCTAGTGAATGTGACGGAAAGAAGCACAATGCCGTTGGCTGCCTGCGGAACCTTGGCTGAATCAGCTCCCTCCACCAGGTATGGCTTAGTAATGTGGGTACGGGCTAGCTGTGGATTATCTGGATAATCAGACATCCTACATAGGAGTGTGAGCAAGAGTACTAGCTAGGAACAAGTATAAATGCGGGAGCATTCCTAGGTGAGAGGCATCGTGCTTCAGCCCGCCTTCCATTAGTTGACTTCATCTGCCCTTGACCATGATTACATTCTACGACCTCGCTGCGAAGGATTCAATCAAAACTTGGTCTCCAAACCCATGGAAGACGAGGTGAGTGGATGACTTTTGCCCCAAGGGTTCTTGTGCTTAAGCAGAGGCCTGCCATTAGATATGTCCTGAACTACAAAAAGCTTCCATACAAGACCGTACCGCTCGAATACCCCGATCTCGAGGGCGAGTTCAAGAAACTTGGGATTCCGCCCAGTGGGACAAAAGCGGACGGGAGCCCGCTCTACACGTCTCCTTCCCTCACAGACGACGCGACCGGTGCTAAGATCAGCGACTCGTACAAAATTGCCGAATATCTCGACAAGGCGTACCCCAACACACCCAAGGTCATTCCCCCAGGCACCGAGGCGTTGCAACAAGCATTCTATGATCAGTTCTGGCAACTGGTTAGTCCTCTCTGGCCTTTGTACTTGCCTAGGATCCCCTCCGTGATCCTAAACCCACCAAGTGCTGAGTACTTCACGGCCACCCGTTCCGTGGTTTTCGGCAAACCACTCGCCGATGTAGAACCGAAGGGGGCGGAAAATGCCGAGGGCTGGAAGAAGATCCAAGCGGCGTTTGATACGCTTAATGGTTGGTTGAGCAAGAGCGGCGGCCCGTACTTTATGGGAGACACGCCCACTTTTGCGGACTTTACTGTTGGTGGTCTGCTCCACGGGTTGAAGATTTGCTTCGGGGAGAACAGTCAGGAGTGGAAGAACATCGCATCGTGGAACAATGGAAGGTGGAAGGAGTTGGTGGACAGCTTGGACAAGTACGCAAGTGTCGAGAATTAGGTGAGCAAACTCCGAAATTCTAGATCACTAGCTTGTGATTTACCCATTATCTTCAGGTTCCGAATGTGCGCCAACCTCAATCAGGGACGAAGAGAAAGGGTGCATCCAAGGGAAAAGCATTGAGATGCTGTATTACATGCAATGGTTGTACACCATGAAAATCGAATACAATGTTTAAATTCAAACGTTTGACAGTGAGTCTGGACACATCTTTCGTTGTTCCTATATGGTCAATTATACCTTTGATAACTACCGGACCCACGCCAAGCCCTTCACTTTGCAGCACAATGTTTCTGACAGTTAGCGATACGAGGCTGCGAACCAATGATATCGCACCAGGATGGCGGGTCCCAACGGTAAGGTCTAAGGTGGTCTGGGGTAGCGGCGTTCAAGGATCAAATCAATATGGAATCAATTCGACAGGCAAGCGCCGTCCTGCGGTCCAACGAGGTGGCAGCATTGCTTACTCGTGCATTTACTCTAGATAGCGCAAATCAGGGGAAAATCTCTGGCGAATGAATCTGCTAGCGCTGGCAGCAACGGACCGATCCGTAGGAATTGTTACTTGACGACGCCCGTTCGAGAGTAGATTCGGGAAGTCTGACTCGGGAAAATGGGCCTCTCGGAGTGGGTCACGACCTCGTATGTGACGGCCCCAATGATATTTTATACACCAGCTCCAGTTGATGCACCGTATGGTGGTACAAACTATTATAGGAGTCAATCCGTCCCCGTCGTAGCGCAACATCCTCCTAACCTTACACCCCTCAGATTCATAGTCCAAGTTACGTCATTTGAAGTCCCCTCAGATTCTCCCCTCGTTGGCGTGGGCATAGTAGTTCAAGCTATGGAGAAGTCTTCCAAGTGTGGTGAACAATACGCTTATGGTTGGTTTGAGCAAGAGTGGGACGCGTACTTAATGAGAGAAACGCCCACTTTTGCGGGCTTCACTGTTGGTGATATGCTCCATGGGTTGAAGATTAAATCTACTTCAGAAACAACGAGCAGTGGAGAACTACAGCACCGTGGAACATTGGAATGCGGAAAGATGTGACAAACAGCTTGGACAAATATGAGAACGTTGAAGATTAGGTGAGCGGACTCGGAAACCGCGAAATCTTACGCATTATTTTCGGGTTCCGAATCTACATATAAAAGATGGGAAAGAGGATGTGATTGAAGGAAAATATTGGAATAGTGTGCTACACCGGTAGTTGCGCCAGCTATGGAAGTCGGATGCAATTATATGAAGGGTGAGTGTTTCGATAGTGAATCTGGACGCATCTTTTGCCATTCTTATGATCGATTACATCTTGTCAGCTACTGGAAACACGTCGCAAGGGGCCATTCGTGGAAGTGCATTGTGGCAAGCTCATACATGTTCTCCACTTTGCTATACTCAGCACGAGCCCTCACGGTTGCTTTCAACTTTCTCCGAATGTGACAGGAGCATGTCTTGACCAGAAAGAGGTCGTACTGGGTACGATGTCCTTCATCTCCAAGGACAAGCCTTTGCCGACCTTCTGTTCCACGGGAGTATGAGATGATGGTTGTAATAGGGGGGTTGAGTGGACATACCGCAGTACTCTGCACAACCACCTCGTTGGTGAGATCACCTAACTTCTTCAGTGTAACCTTGATATCGTCGAGGCAGTCTTAAAAACACTTGTTACACCCATATCTATACCATCGTGGTGCTTCGATGCAACTCTGTGAGTCCTGATCCCAGACCTCAAGCCCACGCAGGGTTGAGACTTTACAACTAAGCAACTTTCTGTTTTCCTCACGTTCGAGCCGACTGTAGGAGCTCGGCAAAGTGAGTATGACCACCGGGGCTGTGTGACATATAATTGATGAGCATGGCTAATCAGTGACGCTATCTGGCGTCTACAACCCTCGAAATCCTTCTCAACTCGAGATCTTGGAACCCGCAGGATGGATCTCTCGCAAAGTAATCGGCGGATCACTTACCTGCTCAACAGCGCACCAGATACTAGCAAAAGATATTTACGCCAAATCTACAAATTCTCCTAATCGTCGTCGAAGCGCAGTATAATGTTTCCGACATTAACTCAAGCGTTAGTGATACGGGGCGCCAAACAAATGGCATCTTACCTGGAATGCGAGTCCCAGCGAATTGGTGCTAATGCCGCTTTGGTAACAATGGCAAGGATGGATTCAATTCGGCAGCCAAGCGCCTTCCTGCGATCCAACGAGGTGACAACACTACCTACTCGTGTATCTGCCTAAAATAACACAGATCAAGAAGAAATACCCAGCCAGGAAGGTGCCAGCGCTTGTAGTGTCGTGAAGGCTCGAAGATCATGTTATCCGAAAGGCTACAGCGCTTGTTTGAACTAAGTTTGAGAACTGACTCCGACAGCTATCTTCCTGAAGGGTAGCTGCGATGCATGATAGCTCCAAGGATGCTTCATAGACTAGCTTCAGACGATGCACAGCCTTGGGGGTTATAAACTACCTGGCTATGGATCGTCATGTAGAAGCTAGATCCTTCCCCATTACAACTCAGCAACAGTCATGAACCAAGCCCCCCAATCGATCGCCAAGCCGGATTTCCCTCCCGTCGACGTGGGCATGGTAGCTCAAGCCATCGAGAAAGTTTTCCAAGTATTAGAGCCATGGTTCACTGCTAAGTGGTAAGATAACGTTCAATATGCTCAGGTACTACTCAAATAAGGCTCATTTCGGGGATAGCGATGTTAGCGACTTTGTCGACTTTGTGGAGTATATCCAGCTCCAAGGTCGCAAGTTCGCCAGTGCCGTCGACTTAAGCGTGAAAACGAGTGAGGACGGGATCGCATTGGCCCATGACAGCTTGGTGTTTTGTTCAGCGATTGAAGGTGGATGGGATGAGAAGACTGTCAAAGAATTTTTCAGAGGATTGTTGAAGATAGCCACGAGTGCGTACGAAAGGGCCAGGGTCTGTGAGGAACATTTTCGAGATATCCGATCCAACATTGCAAGAGTAAGTGATTGCTACGGTGTTTCGCTACTAGATGGGATCCTAAATATTGGCAGATTAGTAACCATGTACCGAAGACGATCAAAGGAGTAACCGAACAGTTGGCGCGGACCGATGCTGGCTCGTCGCGCGTCATCAAGTTGCAAAAAGGGTGCCAACTAGCGGCGGAGGCCCTGGAAAAAGCCACAGAGAGCAGCCTCGTCGCTGGGGTTGTTTTGCTGGCCGCTTTCCCACCAGCTGGTATAATCCTCCCTATTGCCCTCCCTGCTCTACAAACGATTTTCAGTGGAGCGGGTTACATATGTGAAAAGAACCTGGAGAGTACGTGATTAGGAGTAGTACTTACATTGTTTCTGGGATGCTCAATTTTGAGGTTCTAGAGCGCCGATGCGAGCGTCTAACACTTGCTGATGCTCGCCACCGATTTAAATCGCTCGAGGGGGAACTCGAATGCGTTCATGGCTGCTTGCGTCAAATAGCAGACTGGTGGATGGACATCAAAAACAAATTGCACAAGATGGAGGAAATGCTGGAGCGTCAAGGAATTTCCTGTTATCAGGACATCACAACCCAGAGCGCCGTTCGAAAAACCTGGAGTGATATCCAGGAGCGATACAAGTCGTATTTGTCAGAGGTAGGTGAGTTTCTTTCACAATATTCAGCACTCATACTTACTGCTTGTTTCCTTTCAAAGATCACCGCTATTCAGGATCATTATCAGCTACAAACCGTGATTGAGGAAATGGATGTAGGCTAGTTCCCTCTCCCTGCAACACACAACGACTAAATTCATTGCTTTATTAGGTTGGCTTCAAGGGAGAACTTCTTTCACTACAGAGAGACGTCGAGGCCTTCCGTGATGGATTAATTGAACTCGAAGATGTCTCAAGCATCGTACGAGGTGGTTATCACCAGAAGCTGCGACAGTCCCTTCATTCAGTGGAGACATCTTTCGTTCGTCAGTTGGAAGCCATGGTTGATTGTCTGAAGAAGCTTGGGAGGCGCGATGATGATAACCTAATGACCAAGATATTGGGTTTTAACCATACGATGAACAAAACCCTACAGCACCTCCTGAAGCAGGACAACGTCAACACTCGGATTATCTCAGCGAAGCTTTGCAACGTGCGTCGTATTATCCATAAAGAGTGCTCGCGGACCAAGGCAGTACTTGACAACCTGAAGTTGCGCAGCAATGAAAGTGGCGTGACGAAGGAGTCATCACTGCAACTCGTTGATCGAATGGAGGAAAGAGCCCGGAACATGTCAAGTTTCTGCATCAACCTTGCTATGAACGGTCCGTGGCGAGAAGGCGAAATAGTAGTCGAGAGGAATCTTGGTCCTCCTATTGCAAAAGCTCTTGACGCGTTGGAGTATACCAAGGAGAGGTTAGAATTGTTTCGTTCCGCAGGAGAATGAGGGATGGCGGTAGTTAGTTGGTATATTAGGTGTATGTTCAGAGACCATCTTGTGGGGTATTAACTTTTGGATCATACTACGGTGACCAAATGTGACGGTATCTGACACGGATGGAGTTCTCCGGAGGTCGTCAGAATGGCACAGCGTCCTTCTGCAGCTCCTTGAAGATTCCACACCCGGACCACTTAACGGACCGTCAGCGGCAAATGAAGATATAATACTGCGTGTTCATAGTATATATAGCTGTACTGAGTCATCCCGCCTTGCAAATTTGTATATCTATGCGATTCTGGAGTACTTAACAAGTCCCCGCGCTATCCAGTTTCAAACCTTCGCTTTCCGTTGGTCACACTTTGTCATAGAAGCCGAATCCCGCCGCCGCTTTGCAATTAATTTGAGCTCCTTGTGACTATCCGTGCTTGGCTGAGTGACAGGACCAAGGTCGGATGCAGATGTCTGATGCAAACGGACCCGCTCCGGGCATGACGCGACAACTGTTTTAAAATACCAATACATATTCTTCTATTTAAGAGTTGGCGAAGTATCAACAACCCGGAAAGCGCGAGAAACGATCCATGCATAAATATTACAAGACTCGAAGCAAGGTACCGGTCAGAGTGTGAGATGTAGCAAACGTGTCGAAACAGAGGGTATGCCGACAGGAAAGGTGAGGATAGTATTAATGAGGGTTCAAACATGGGATGATTATCCTGAGCAGGGTGGGTCGCTTACCGTGAGCCGGTTCGCTCATCGATATTAGTTTCCGCTGCCCTAGCTGGGTTCCCATTGCCCTTCTCCTGTCCCGACGCAACAGGCCTGTGAATTTTGGAGCACCTCGAATGCCTGCATTTTGCCGCGGAGTTGCAATGAAGTCAGCTGCCTGCGAAACGTGACTCATCGCTGTTTCACTATTCCTCTTACATCTCCACCACAACTCGTTTACCCTAGCAACAGCATCTTCAAAGGGTGACAGACCACTCCCAATCTCTTCTTCCGACAATAAAGACTCGAGGTGAGAGAGATGTTGCTTGAAGTACTCGGAGAGAGACTTCAAAGCGTCTCCCACCTTCTCAAATGCAACCTTGGCTTCTTTGAGCTGTTCGGATGCCTCTTCCGGCACCGAAACACGCGTCAGAACCTTGGTCCCCCTCTGGTGAGTCCCACATAGGTCTGCCACGGTTTGAGAAAGCCCACGAGCCATGATCAAAGTGCCATGGAGGTACTGGACATTCTCCGAGCGGGGGTGTGTAACCAAGTTAGAAGCTAGCCGCGAATACTCGATGGTGTATGCCCCGAGACTCTTGAGCATGTCCAATATTCTATCCCATTGCTCGGATGTAGACGCCATTCCTTGTTCGAAACTGGCGTTGGGCTTTCCATGCAATCCAATGTGAATCTTGTAGATGGCCGAAGTCATCTTTTCGCACCATTGGCCCAAGTCCTTGATGTGACGTTCGTCGGGCGGATCCTGAGGACAACTGAGTACACTGGCCTTCGCTCTGGTTCCGATTGCCACTCACCCAGAATTTAGGTCCTGCTGCCGTACATATGTTTGATACATTAGCTGCTGAGGTAGCAGCTGTCTTCATAGCACAGGATGGGGAGCAACGAAAAACGAGTGTATTTGTGGCCCACCCACTAGAAACGAACTACAATAAGTACTGTGTCAACATGTGATGGTAAGCGTTTGAAGAGGGTGTTATGCCAGATCTCAGAGTGCAAGCGATTTGGCCTCCGAAGGCAGGGAAAGTCCCAGGCCCCTCCCAACCGACTCGTGTCGAGAAATGGGGTGAGATCTGAGTCTCAGTGAAAACCAGATCGGGACAGGTCGGCTCCGGAGTTCCATCGTTTATGTGCGTAACTCGAGGGGCTCTGCCACTCTTGAAAGTGACACGAATCTAGAGGACCTTCGCCCCTCGTTGAACGAATGCTTTTTTATTCATTCGTTAATAATTTACTTCGTTCGAGCTTGATAGGCAACTTGCCTGGCCTACATGAAAATACATTTTTTACGTCCTCCGACCGTTTCCCATCAAACCGCATCGTTCCCCCATTGCCGCCCCTCATATCTCCTCGAGCCACCTCATCTCCTGACGTCCTCGGCACCCGCCCCTGCCACGCACTCCCGACATCCTGACGTCTGTTCCCACACCCCTACCCTTGCCGACCTGTCCCCTCCCGCTGCTTCCGATAACTTCCCCCCCAACAAGGTCCCAGGATGACACGAGCATAGAAACTATTGAATAATGATGGGAAATTGTATCTGCATAGTCTGTGAATGAATTAGATAAGTATTTGCACCAGTGTGCCAAGTGGTGACAACTCACCTGATTGTCATTTTCATCGCTTGACTGCATAGTACCCTCGAGGCCTTTACTCTCCAAACGTGCAAACCAGTGAATACTATGTCAAATGAGCTCATATGGTGAG